>UESW01003908.1:1257248-1544137 GCA_900491605.1 Calamus simplicifolius | reverse complement strand
TTTATTCGGTCCTACCAGAACAACTAGTCTAGGAGGAAAAAGATACGGTTTTGTTGTTATTGATGATTTCTCTCGCTTTACATGGGTTTTATTTCTATCTAGTAAAGACGAAGCATTTTCAGCATTTCAAAAATTATTCAAAAGAATTACAAACGAAAAGAATTCTTCTGTTTTGTCGATACGAAGTGATCATGGAAAAGAATTTGAAAACAAATATTTTGAAGAATTTTGTAATGAAAATGGAATTGAACATAATTTTTCTGCACCAAGAACACCACAACAAAATGGAGTAGTTGAAAGAAAGAATAGAACATTAGAGGAAATGACGTACCATGTTGTGTGAAAGCAATCTTCCAAAATATTTTTGGGCAGAAGCTATTAACACTGCATGTTATATTTAAATCGTGCATTAATCAGACCTGTTTTGAAAAAGACTCCATATGAACTTTGGAAAGGAAGAAAACCTAATATAAGTTACTTTCATGTTTTTGGATGCCGATGTTTTGTATTAAATAATGGAAAATCAAACCTTGATAAATTTGATGCTAAGTCTGATGAAGGAATTTTTCTCGGATATTCTTTACATAGTAGAGCTTTCAGAATATTCAACAAAAAGACTTTAGTAGTTAAAGAATCAATTCATGTTATCTTTGATGAATCTAATGATCTTCCATCAAGGAAGGAAAAGGTATAAATGATGCAGATGACATTGAAGATCAATTCAAGGACATCACACTGAAGGATAAGAGCGACACAGATACACAAGAGGTAAATGGAGAAGGGAACGCTGACCTACCTGAAGCCTCACAAGGTAATGATGAATTAGAAAGAGGTTGGAGGTATGTTCTTAGTCACCCCAAAGATCTAATTATTGGTGATCCTTCTCAAGGAGTTAGAACTAGATCGTCATTTAGAGATGCTTGTAATAATTTAGCATTTGTATCTAAAATTGAACCTAAATGTTATGATGATGCTAAAAATGATGTTGATTGGATTAATGCCATGCATGAGGAACTTAACCAATTTGAAAGAAATAATGTTTGGACTCTTATTGAAAGACCTCATAATCATCAAATTATTGGAACTAAATGGGTTTATAGAAACAAATTAGATGAACATGGTAATATAATTAGAAATAAGGCAAGATTGGTAGCTAAGGGTTATAATCAAGAGGAGGGATTGATTTTGATGAAACTTATGCCCCTGTTGCTAGATTAGAAGCTATTAGATTACTTCTTGCTTATGCTTGTTATATGAATTTTAAATTGTATCAAATGGATGTTAAAAGCGCTTTCTTGAATGGATATATTGTTGAACAAGTTTTTGTGGAACAACCATCCGGCTTTGAAAATCACTTGTTTCCAAATCACGTTTACAAATTAAACAAGGCTTTATATGGTTTGAAGCAAGCGCCCCGGGCATGGTATGAAAGATTAAGCAAATTCTTGATTAGTAATGATTTTATTCGAGGAACTGTGGATACAACTTTATTTATTAAAAAAAATAAAGATATATTAATTATTCAAATCTATGTTGATGATATCATATTTGGTGCCACTAATGATTCTTTGTGCAAAGACTTTGCTAAGCTTATGCAGAGAGTTCGAGATGAGTATGATGGGTGAGCTGACCTACTTCCTCGGACTACAAATTAAACAAAGCAAAGATGGGATCTTCATAAGCCAATCCAAATACACCAAAGAAATGATCAAGAAGTTTGGCATGGAGACATCCAAGAGTATCGGTACCCCTATGAGCTCATCATGTAGACTTGAATCTTATAATTCTGAAAAATCTGTTGATTTAAAATTATATAGAGGCATGATTGGATCATTATTATATTTAACTGCTAGTAGGCCAGATATTTTATTTAGTGTTTGCATGTGTGCAAGATATCAAGCCAATCCTAAAGAATCACACTTGCTTGCGGTTAAAAGAATATTTAAATATTTAAATGGAACAATAAATTTGGGTATATGGTATGATAAACAATCTAGCATTGATTTAATAGGATACACTGATTCTGACTTTGCTGGATGTAAATTAGATAGGAAATCAACCACTGGAACTGCCAGTTTCTAGGTGTTAACTTAATTTCATGGTTTAGCAAAAAGCAAACTTCAGTAGCATTGTCTACGGCCGAGGCCGAATACATTGCAGCTGGAAGTTGCTGTGCTCAAATTTTATGGATTAAGCAACAGCTAGAAGATTATGGTATTAAACAAAAGGCTATACCTATAAAATGTGATAATACAAGTGCAATCAATTTAACTAAGAATCCTATTCAACATTCCAGAACCAAACATATTGAAATTAGACATCATTTCATTAGAGATCACGTAAATAATGGAAATGTTGTTATTGAATTTCTAAACACTGAAAATCAAATTGCTGATATTTTCACTAAGCCTCTTGATGAAACAAAATTTTATGAAATCAGAAGAGAATTGGGAATGTTTGATCCAACCATTTAATGAATCAATTAATGAATTGATATGATATCTAATTGATGTGACATCGTTTAAATCAAATCAATTAAAGGGAACATCCTGTCAAATTAATTGCTTGAGTATGCTGCATGCTTTAAGTCTTTTCATCTTTATGAATGCCAACTGTTATACTTCCTTAAATCCATCCACCAACGGACGTTTGAAGCCTTTTTGATTTTATTCATGGCAGTTACCTGACCAGGCAACCAAACAGTCACCTGGCTAGCTAACCATCAAGCCATCTCTCTATATAAACTTTTTACCAAATCAATTCTTTCATTCCACGATCGTCTCCCTCAACCGAGCGTCTTCACCGAGCGTCCTCTCTCCCTCTCTCATCCTCTCTTCATTCCATTGATCTCTTTCTTTCCTCCATTCATTCAATCAATCCATCTTGAAGATAGTGGATGGCTCCCAAGAAGAAGGCCGTCGCTAGAGATGATGATTGTGCCGATCTTCGCCGAAGTCTTCTATTTCTTCATCTCATATCAACTCCCTTCTTGCATCTAAATCCTTTGCTCATGGAAGGTTAGTTGATTTTAACTTCTTAGAACAAGAAGGTTTTAAAATTGGAAAGCTTTAATTAATCAAGGTTGGGATAAGCTTCTTTCTACCAAGAGACCTATTTATTCTGAGCTTATTAGGAATTCTATGAAAATATCTCTTTTGGTAGTGGAACTATCTCTTCCTTTGTGAAAAAGACAAAAATCGACCTAGACTGCAAAACATTAGGATGTGCTCTTAATATTCCATCTGATGGTTTCTTAGAAGTCCTACCCAGTGAACGTGGATATAAAATAGGTTTAATCCTTAATATTGATGATAGTGAAGCCAGTAATATTGAAACTCTAGATGCCAACATGCTATCTGTAGAAAATAGATTTTCACAGTATCATCGCAAAATCCTAGCCCCTCGTGCTGGTTCGTTTAATGTAGTAAATGATAGGGACATATGCATAATGTATGACATCTTAATAGAAGACCATGTTGATCTACCTCAACTGATGTTGACCGTAATGAAAGAATCCTTGTCTAGATCTAAGGCTGCATTGCCCTACGGAATGTTTCTCACTTATGTATTTGTTTTTTAATATTAAGCTTAAGGGAGAAACTGCAGTGGCATTACGTCACTCTGACGTTTTTAATGCTCATTCACTGCACCGTATGGACTTTGCCAAACGGGATGGTATTTGGTTAAAGGTTAGGTCTAGAACTGGTCAGTCTAGTATGCCACCGCCAACTGTAATGCCACCGCCAACTGTAACTCAATCTGCTTGTTCTCCTCAGAACTTCTTCAACTTTGACTTCAACCATCCGAATCCTTACCTTGCTGCTATGTCTGATGATCAAAATCCTTTTCAATCTGATCCACCCAATATGAATGCTCCTGGACCTTCTTATCGTAATGACAATCAAGGTCCTGCTCCTCTTCCTGTAGTACGTATAAGTGATGATCAAATTCGCCTCATTATCAATGAATTGACCCTTGCCTCTTCTAGTCGAAGCTCTGGACAGCTTCTTCTGTCAATGATCAGACTCTCGTTCCACATATTTCTTCTATTTTTGAAAACATATCTCAGTTTAAACTTATTCTTGAGAGACTTGTCCATGATGTGAACATTCTCAATGGAAGAGTTTTTCATCACAATGAATCTGTCATGGAGCGGATCCTAAAAGAGATTAATTTCCTAAAAGGTAAGCTAAGAATTTTGAAACTAAGGCAGAGTGGGTAGAGCATCGAATGAGATCTACAGAGACCCAGACCCGGGATGCAGCAAACGTGTTGACCATTGGACTGCAACCCTCTCAAGGCTGAGTCAACTCATGGAGACTCTCATCACTCTTTCTGCCGCCTCTGCGCCTGATGCTTTTTTTCTCATCCGCACCTTTGGACTCCACCACACGGCCTTCCTCCGACAAGCCAATATCTTCAAACAAGCCAAATGTTTCTTCAGTGCATATTTCTTCTTCTGACGACAAGTGATTATGTTTGACTTATGTTGTAACCGTACTTAGTACTGTTTCTGTGATGCATGTTTATGACTATGTTTTATGACTTGAGACCATGGCGTGTAATGTTTGTATTACTCTATTTTGTAATGATCTGAATGACTGCTCAAATATGTATGATTGCTTACATCTCCTTGATATATTATGCTTAATTTATTGCAAAACTCTTCAAACTTCTTTTTGATTAATGACAAAAAGGGGGAGAAGATTATTGCATACATTAAGGAATGGAGTAAAGTAACTCCATATATTCAGGGGAGAAAAAGAGTTCACTTATTCAGATTGACAGGGGGAGAAATAAATGTCTTTCTGATTACACTCATCTACTTCCTATATTTGCTCCTTGTGCTTAAAGGTTTTGTCATCATAAAAAGGGGGAGATTGTTGACCCCAGATTGATTTTGATAATTACAAAACAGATAGGCAACTCTAAGCTTGATACAGGGAAGTTCGGTCGCCTTGCAAGTAAGTATCTGTGCAAAATTTCATTGGTAAGAAAGTACTTCATTTAATTTGCTTTGAATATTTTTATTAGCTTGGGAGTTAACTGGTTGGCTAGCTTGTTAGCTAACTGGAATACGTCTTTAGCTAACTCCAGTTGCCTGGCCGAATAGTATTAAATTCTAGTTAACTGGTGAGCTGCGGCAAGATTTTCTAGCTAGCTGACGTTTTTTTAGTTAACTGCTTAGCTAACTATTTTATCCTGAGCTAACTGGTTAGTTAACTATTTTTCACAGGTAAACGTGTGGCCGTGTGATTTGAAAATTTAGTTAGCTGAAGAGCTAACTCCCTCTCTCCATGGCCGTTTTCTTTCTCTGCTTAGCTAACTGGAAAGCTAGCTATCTTTTCGTTAGCTAACTGGGAAGCTAGCTATCTTTTCGTTAGTTAGCTGGAGAGCTAACTAAGCTGGGTGGTTTCTGTACTATTTTTGAATTAGTTAGCTAGTGAGCTAACTGGCTATCTTTTAGCTAACTGAAGAGCTAACTCCCCATCTCCTGTTATTCCTGCAGTCGAGAGGTTCTCTTTTTTAGTTAGTTGGGGAGCTAACTGGCAATGAACGACACTTTCTCCTGACTCTTTTGTTTTCCTGTTAGTTAGCTGAAAAGCTAACTATCGATTGTTTAGTTAGTTGGTGAGCTAACTATGTGTTTTGTACCTTTTTGTCCTGGCCATTGCTTTTGCTGTTAGTTAGCTAGAGAGCTAACTAGCAACCTGTTTAGCTAACTAATGAGCTGCCTCTAGACATCTTTTTTAACTGTGGCCTCTCTTGTGAGCTAGCTGACTAGCTAGCTGAGGACTTTTGCTTAAGTCTTGGCCGAATGGTTTCTTGCTTCAGCTGCCTGGAGTTATTCTTTCAGCCAACTACCGCCTAAGTTCTTGAGTTTGCTTTTCCTCTCTTACTCTCTCTCTCTATTGCTATTTTAAGCTACACTTAACTTTTGGATTTTTGAAATTTTTGCGGTGCTCTTCCTTCCTCAAATGGAGATCAGCATTCAATGCTTAAGGGAAACATTTATAATGGTTATATTTTCTTCCCGTTTTTATTTCCATTTGTTCCTAATGTATCTAACGGATCTTTTCTTGTTGGATGATTATAAAAAGGTGGGATTTGAAGCACACCATGACGATTCGGAAAAAGAGTTTTTAAGAGAAAGAAAATCCAAGAAAAGAGCTCATATTGCATATTGTTGAGTGGTTGTTGCTGTGCATTCAAGTTCATTCATTGCTCCAAAAAGTCGTCCGGATCTTTGAAGCTTTTCAAGCAATCAAGACTTCAGCTACTTCGACCTCGTTCATTTATTGCTGAGTTTATTGCTTCAAAAATTGTAAAGTATACTCTGAATATTTGCTCATTGTGGGAGCTTCTCTTTATCATTCCTTGATCGTTTTTGTAAAAGGGTTAGTGTTAACCCTGATTATTTTGGGCTTTCTTGTGCCTTAAAACAAGAGGACTAGCCTAGGTTTGGCTAGGGGATTTGGCTTCCTTGTGCCGTGAAACAAGAGGACTAGCCTTTGGCTAGGGGTTTTTGGCTACCTTGTGCCATATAAACAAGAGGGCTAGCCTGGTTTGGCTAGAGGTTGTAATCGTTGTTATACGATTAGTGAAATTCCCATAGGTTTTGGAGAGTGGATGTAGGTGCTGAGTTTGGCACCGAACCACTATAAATTTGTGTATTTGTGGTTGTTTGATTCTCTATTGTTATCATTCTGTGCACTCCACTACGCTACAAATCAAAATTAGGGTTTAAGCACTACTTGCATAGTAATCAATTTTTTTTATAACCCAATTCACTCCCCTCTTGGGTTGCTACATCTGGGCACATAAAGAAATTTTGCGACATGCCATGGGGCCACTAGACGGCGGAGATTCACGTCCAACTCTGCAGAAGAGGGTGTGGCTCGGGACCTTTAACATGAAGATATCACCGGGCTTTCGATCGGCATGTGCAAGTGTTACCTATGGCCACTAGGTCCTTACGTTTACCGATGATGGCGTTAGAAGGTTCCTCTCTTAACCAGCCTAAACCCCCAACAATGAAATAAAAACCCCAAACCAAGTCAAACACAAGATATACGGGAAGCAAAGCCTTCCTAACCAAAGAATTTTCATAAATAACTTTGATACAATGAGATTGTCCGTAGGCTAAACACTTTACTCTGTCTCTTACAAAGATCACTCAATGTGCCCATCTGACATTGGTAGAGGAGGATGCGAGGAGAAAGCGATTAAGAGAAAAAGAACAATTTTGTTAAAAAATAATTTATTATAATATGAATAATCATCTCTTTTTAAGATAACTACAAAATAAATTATAATTCAAAATATATATTAAATATAATTATTTGATGGGCACTTTTTAAATTACTGGATAATTATCAAGCCCCTCAGTTTTCCATCGGTAAAGTCCGGGCTGATAATACTAGGCCTGGGTTTGGGCCAGGCTCCGCCCAGCCCCTTGGTTGGAATAAGGTTTACCCGAAGCCCGGATCACTCTGTTGCTCCTCGAACAGCGGCCGGGGAACGGGCGAATGGATCGCACCATTTTTTTTTTTTTTTTTGTCCCCTCCTTCGCGGTCCCTTTCGTTCTCACGCTGTTGCCCACACGGCCTATCATCTCCTCCTTCATCGTCAACCTAGAACCGGACCCTAGAAATCCTCGTTGCTCTCCTCTACCGAGCTCTCGGATTGAGGGAAAAAATGGTATCTTTGAGGACTCCATTGTCCCCCAACTCTTTCCAGCTCCGATTCGGTCTCAAGTGTAGGGAATCCTCTTCGATCTTCCTCCGGATCCGATTCCGCCCGTCCAATCCCCGCATCCGTCTCGTCTTTGCCGCCGACGCGGCGGCGAGAGATGGAGGCAAAGGCGATTCATGGAACGGCTCCAATAGATCGCCGGATTCTTTCGCCGGATGGTCAGACGCCGAGAGTGGCAACGGGGACTCGGGGAAAAAGGGCCGCTTCGGAGGTAAGGAGAGCCGTTTCTTGTTCGGTATAATTTGTCGTTAAAGATAGTAAGGTTATTATAATCTATTCGTTTTCTGGGTTGTATCTAATGCATCTCAGAGTGAGAACCTTGTGAGAGTAACATATATTCCAGAAAGAAAAAACTTTGAGTAAGAATAGAAATTTAGAAACCAGATTTTTGGATTTTTATTGAAATTAAACTTGTGCTACGTATATTCCAGAAAAGAGAGGAAGCGGAAAAAGGGAAATTTAGAAACCAGATTAATTTCGATTTTTATTCAAATAGAAACTTTATTGTAAGGATTAAAGACACTTTTAATATGAGAACTTGGTGATGGACATATAAGTTTGGAACTCATGCAGGTGAAAATGACTACTTAGTCCAAAGGAAATAATCACACAGTTTTAGGTACATATGTGGCTTGTCTACGTTATGTTTAGATTGGGGAGTTGAGAAAACAGAAAGGAGAGGTCTTGTATGTTGTACCATCATTTATGGTTAATGATGGATTGGCTTGTTGAAAGGCCAAACCATGTAACATAGAAAATTACTTTGTTGCTCACTGTGTTGAATCGAAGTCTAATTTTAGCTCCTTTGTCAACACTGGAATCTGTATCAAAGACCTCTCCTTGCTAGGACAATCTCATATTCTCAGACAGTTAATTCCTACTTTTATCTACGCTTTAGACATCTGAACTCGTTCTTAGTAGTTCCACCACCTGTTTAAAATAACATAATCTGCCATATTATGCCCTTTGGATTCTCTGTTCCCTCTCTATTCTGGAATTTTATCCATTAATTGTAGAAATGCTTATAATATTTTCTAAATCTAAATGGTTTTTGAATATTGCAATTAAACGTATTAGGCACATCATTTGTTTTTGTACCCTTCTTCGTTCATATTGGATACATCCTTCTTCATTCATATCGGGTACATCCAATAGTGGTTAATATTAGGCATTTATTGCATCTCAGTTGGACTGAATCTTGCCACTCAAGTTGCACAGCAGATACTTGATTTTAGTTTACCTAGTTGACTTATCAGTAAGGCCACCAAAATGCTGGAAGGTATCAGAATGATGCTTGATTTGATCGCTCAGTTCACTGCTCAAACAAGCGTACGCCCTTGCCTATGTCATAGGCCAGATGGGATTGTGTCCTCAGCTTTTGTCTTTCTGCTTCCTAATGGTGAACCTGAAAGATGGATCTGCTGCAAGAGAGGGTTGCATCAGGAGACCCGATCTCTCCCAACCTCTTCATTTTAGTTTCTGATGTTCTCTGTCGAATTCTCCTAAAAGCTTCTGGCTTGGGCTTGATAGAGAGGATTGAATTTCTACTCTGCTTCAGATGCCTTCCTAGTCTACACTTTGCAGATAATATCTTGATCTTTTGTGCTGCTTTCTCTCCTTCAATTATTTCTCTCAAGGCAATTCTTCTAGGTTTTGAAGCTTCCTTTGGTCTAAAGGTGAATTTCTTCAAAAGTTCTATTATTGGCCTTAATATCAGAAACTCTGAGGAGAATGATTTTGCTACTCTTTTGAATTGCTAAAAAGAGTTCTTTCATCAACTTTGGTCTCCCACTCAGTGACAGAAATCTTTTTAAACAAGCATGGCTCCCCCTCCTAGATAGAATTCACATCCATCTTATCTCTTGAAAAGGGAAATGCTTATCATATAGTGGTAGACTTATCCTTTTATCTCCTTATTTTATGTCAGTTTTCAAACTGCCAAAGTGGGTTATCAACAGAATTGATAAGTTCAGAAGGTCTTTTCTCTGGAGAGGGTCCGACTTTACAAAGGGCTTCCACTGTTTGATTAACTGAAAAGCATCTTGTAAATCCAAGGAAGGAGGTCTGGAAATCATGAATCTTGCTTTTTTCAACAAGGTGCTACTATCGAAGAGGATTTGGAAAATGCTATATCCATCTTCCTTGGGCTGCTGGAAGGTGTTAATTTCTCATGCTTACTACTCAGAAAGGAAAATTTCCATCAGATCTAAAAGAACGGTGGCCTCTCTCTCACATATTTGGAAAGGTATTTGTTAGGACACTAGTGGATTCTGGAACTGTACCTCTTTCCATCTAGGTTATGGCTCCCTCACTAGATTTTGAGAGGATGCATGGATCAGTGACGTGCCGTTTTATTTCCTCTTTCCTGACCTCTTCGAAGCTTGTATCCAAGCAAATATTTCTGTCTCAGACTATTGGAGGAGATCGAGCCAGTCTTGGTCAATCAAGCTTCAAAGTCCACTCTTAGGAACACAAGATCAACAATGGATTGAACTTCAATTTATGATTTTGCAGATTCGGCCAATGGATCAGCATGACCTTCTGTTTTGGAGACCCTCCAAAACGGTGTATGCTTGGTTAACTCTTTTTACAAATTCTTTAATAGCAAAGGTGTCTTTTGGCCTTTCTACAAAACCATTTGGAAGACGAGTGTTAGAAAAAATCAAAATTTTTGCATGGATTTCTCTTTGTGATCGCCTTCAGACTGATAATAGGTTGGCTAAAAGGGGCATGTCGATCAGCTCTAAATGTCCATTTTGCAGATCAAATCCTGAATCGGCTCACTTCCTTAAGTGCCTTCATGCTCGTACCATATCGAACTTCATCGTTGCTAAAGCTTTCCTTCTATCTCTTCCATGAGATCTTCATCATTTGTGGGTTTCCTGAAGATCTAGATCTATTCTCCTATCCATTAGACTTGCCTGTGACCAACTCGCCTTCTCTACCTATTGGTCCATTTGGAAGGAGCACAACTCTAGGATTTTTTTCTCACCCTCCAGTGTCCCTCCTCACTCGGATTCCTCTTTGTTAAGAATGTGATCCCTTTTCCAATCTTGGGGCTCTTTGTTCATTAAGCCTCAAGACCAGGATTTCCTCTTTAATTTGTATTCTATCTTACTTTCATGACTTTACTTTCTTCCTGTTCTCATTGTAAATAACTGTAGTTTTGTACATATTAATAAAATTAGAGGGGTCTCCCTCCTATTCGCATCAAAAAGTCATAGGCTGGATAGGTTATAACTTATCAGGTCATGTGAAACGTGGAAAATGCATGGTGTAGTTCTACATTAAGGGAAATTCATGTTATTTACAAGTAAAGGTAATTAAATAAGTCTTGCAACTTTGCTGCCTCACCTTTCCTGGTTAGAACATTGAGCATGACTACAGAACATCCCTTTCGTAAATTTATGATCTGCATGGTATTGGACTGGCATCATTTTATAATTGTTCACTTTGCCTATGTGTTTCACTCAATGGAACAACCCTTTCTTTTATTACTGTTGCTTAAACATATGAGGACTTTAGGCCAATGAATCAACAACATTCAATTGTTTGCAATGCAACTAGTTTCTGTGCAAATTGAAGAGAGTGTTCTCATGTTTGTGGTCACAAAGGACTAAGACACACAACATTATGGTTTTTCAAAACCCCTGAAATGGGATGGTTTAATTGGTTCTATACCATGCTGGTATGAAATCAACATTGCTATGGGTGGCAGGATGCCAAAATAGCTATGCCACTATGTATCAGTTATACCCCTCTATACCGATTTGCATCGGTAAATTGTACCATCCATAACAACAATAACAAAAAAGCCTTAATCCTAAATTAGTTGGGATTAGCTACATGAATCCTTTTTCTCCATTCAGCTCTTTTTTAAGTCATATAAAATTTTTTAAGATGCAAAAAATTTAAGTCTTTATCACTTTCTTTTATTTGATTTTCAATCTACCTCTACCTCTTTTTTTCTTTGCATGTATTAACTGACTCTTCCGCACATGTGCATCTTTAGATCTATGTTGCACATGCTCAAACTATCTAAGTCATCCTTTCCTTAATTTATCTGTGATTGGAGCTACCTCTACATTTTTACGAATGGTTTCATTTCTTATTTTATCTTTTCTTATATTACCACACATTCATTTAACATTCTCATTTTTGCCACATTTATTTTATATATGTTTATTTTTCTAACTACTAATATTCCGTATCATAAAACATAAATGGTCTTATAACAGTCCTATAAATCTATTTTTTTAACTTGGTAAGTACTATATGATCACATAATATTTCAATTGCACTTCGCTATTTTATCCAACCTGCTTTAACCCCATGGACAACATTATCTTTGATCTCTTCTTACATATATTTGATCCTAAATACCAAAAATAATCATTTTTAGTGACTCATGGTCTTCAATTTGTATTCTACATTTATCTTTCTAATTGTGCTAAAATTGTATTATATGTATTCTATCTTTGTCCTACTTAACCTAAAACCTTTAGATTCTAATGCACTTCACCATAATTTTAACTTACAATTTACTCTAGCCTTAGTTTCATCTAATAGTGCTATATCATCTTCAAATAACATGCACCATGAAATATTATCCTGAATATGTCTAGTAAGCTCATATATAATTAAAGCAAAAAGATAGAGAATAAGAATAGATCTCTGACGTAAGCCTCCTGTAAAAAAAAAAATCGCTTGTATTATCACAAATAGTTCATACACTAGTAATTGCTCCATTATACATATCTTTTATTATATTAATATACCTAACGTATTCTTTTCTTTAAAATGAAAGAAAAATAAAAAATGAAACATGAAGAAGATGCCATTTTAGAGTTTTTAATGATATATAATTTAATATTAGCCAACACATGTTTTAAAAATGATTTTTATCTAATAGTTTTTAAAAGTGAATATAATATTAGTCGAATAGATTTTTTTCCTTATTAGAAAGATTGATCGAGTTTTTTTTTTTTTTTGATAAAGATCGTAAAGTTATACTGAGTGAGAGTTCAGCTACACAATATAAATTGATGGTTATGAATTTATGTATTTAGAATTGAAGGGGAAGGAATAAGGCATATAAAAAGTTTGAGGGTTAGGAAATGGAATTTGAAAGAAGAGAAATAATAGCTTTTAAAGGTAGAATGGCGGAGGCAAAATAGAGTTTAGATGAGTAAGTCAATACCATATGGCAAAAAATAGCTAACAATATTTAAGAAATAGCTATAAATGTGTTAGGAAAATTAAATAGGAAGGATCATATGATAATAAAACTTGATGGTGGAATGAGAAATCTTAGTTAAGGCCCATTTGGTTAAATGTTGGAATCCAAATTGGAATTAGAATTAGATTCTATTGGAATCAAAGGAATCACTGATTTCCTTCATCTGTTTAGTTCATATACTCAATTCAACTCAATTCATTTAAGCCTTTTCTCAACTACATGGGGTCGGCTACATGAATCTACTTCCTTCACTCTACTCTATTCAGGCTCAAGTCGATATTCAAATTACAAATAGTTGTATCTTTTTTAATTATTTCTGTCTATGTTAGTTTAGTTCACATAAGAATTAAAATTAAGATTGGTTCCTATTGTTGTTGTTCAGTTCATCCAAACCTTAGAATTGGAATCAGCCTAGATTTTGCAATTTTGTTCCTCAGAATCGGAATTCATAGATTGATAGAATAAATCAATAGTTCAGTCATTATCTAGAAGACCAGTGCGGTAGGTTCATCTTATTGGCTCCTCTTTTCTCCAAGATCAGAAAAAAAGGAGAGACCACCAAGGTTTCCATATTGGAGTTTGACCATGATTTTATTTTATTTTTAATATATGATGATAGTGTATACTTTTATCATTCCTCATATAATGGATCTTGTGATAAGAGGGCTCATGGACAACATTGGGTGAGAACAAGAGAGCCATGTTGTGAATGTTGTGATAAGAAGACTCGTAAGCAACATCAGGTGACAAGAAGAGAGAGGGGATGAGCAAGAAGAGAAGAGTAAAGGGAGTGAGCCAAAAGAATAAAAATATTATAGCAAGAATGGAAATCGCATTCTTAAGAAAGAGTTAGGTTTACTAATCCTCCATAAAAGATGATTCCTATTTCAGATGGAATTGGAAACAAATTCCAATTTCATTAAATAAACGATTGAAATCAGAATCAAGTGGTTTCAATTCCATTCCAGAGTCCCATTTTCACGTATCAAACAGACGCTTGGTAACTAAGGTTAAAAGAGAGTGTTATAGAAAACTATCTAAATGTAAGTATAAGAAATATATGAAAATTATAAGATGGCTAAGAAAGAAGTTAAACAAGGAACACAAGAGGTTAGATTCAAGTCATACGAAAAATTAAGTGCAAGCTAGAAATTAAAGATGAAGAGAAAAATATGTGTAAAATTGTAAGACAAAAAGAAGAAAACACAGAGATATGATTTAATTTAAGTGCATTGAAGATAATGATAAAAAAGTTTTAGTTAAGGATGGCATGTTCAAAAAAGATAGAAAAGCTATTTTAATAAATTATTAAATAAAAATTATATGGATAATTTAGGATGCCTTTCAGTTTCATTAAGGATAAGAATATGATATATACTTATAGAATTAGAATATTCGAGGTAAAAAAGAATATGAAAAAGATGAACATAGGAAGAGCAATGAGATCTAACAAAATTTTCATCAAGGTTTAGAAATGTTTAGGCGATGCAGGATTAACTTTAATGACAAATTTACCTAATAATATTTTAGAAACTAAGAAATTGTCTGATAAATGGAGGTACTATAGTACCTAGTTATAGTATAAAAAAATTTAAAATTACTTTAATTATCATAGTATTAAACTCATGAGTCACACTATAAAATTTTTGATAGGATAGTTAAGTATATTTTTGGGATGTAATACAAAACTATTAAAGAATTAATTTGGTATTATGCTAGAAAAGTTGGTTGTAGAGCTATTTTTTTCCTTAGAAGGTTAATGGAAAAGTATAGAGAAAAGAGAGGATCTTCATATGATTTTTTATTAATTTAGAGAAAACATATGATAGAATCTCTAGAAAAGCTTATGATGGGTATTAGAAAAGAAATGAATATCTGTTAGATATATTAGTATAATAAAAGACATGTATGATGGAACAGTTGTTAGTGTGAGAACTGCTGACGGTAATATCGATGAATCTTCAATTATAATATATTTTACATTAAAGATCTACTCTTAATATTTATCTTTTTGCATTAATTACGAATGAACTTATTAGACATATTCAGCATGATATTTTATATGCATGTTATTTACAAATGATATAGTATTAATAGATGAAATAATGGCTGGAGTTTATTGTAAGTTAAATTATGAAGAAATTTATTAGAATTTAAAGATTTTATGTTAAGTAAGACAAAGTCAGAGTATATGGAATGCAATTTTAGTGTAATTAGAAATAGAGATGAGCAAAGAGTAAAAATTAAGGTTGATGAAGTTGCTAAAAGTTATCATTTTCAATATTTAGGATCAATTATTCATAATAAAAGATTAGGAATAATGTTGTTCATAAGATTAAAGCAGGCTGGATGAAATAGAGAAGTGCAGCTGAAATATTATACAATTGTAGAGTATTTGCCTAATTGAAAAAAAAATTATATAATAGCTATAAAGACTGTCTATACTTTATAGTATGAAATGTTAGGTAATTAAAAAATTATATGAATGTCAAATGAATGTTGTTAAAATGAGACTATTGAGATAGATATGTGATAATAAAAGAAAACTTGGAATAAGAAATGAAGTAAAAAATGAAGTCATTCATGAAAAAAAGAAGTAAGTCATATCAATTGAGGATAAATTGAGAGCAGGATGGCTTAAATGATTTAGATATTTGCAATGCAAGTGTAGGAATGCATTGGTGTAAAGAAGAATTTTGATACATATAAAAAAAAAAGAAATAAAGGTAGGCTAAAATTTACATAGAAAGAAGTGATAAAGAAAGATTTAATATCTTTACATCTTATAAAAATTATCTTTAAATTGAATAAAATAGAGAAAAAAATTCATATAATCATCCCAACTAATTTAGGATTAAGACTTTGTTGTTGTTGTTGTTGTTGTTATTGATATTTATCATATTTTGGGTATGGATCTTTTTTGTACAATATTTTCCAACCAACTAGCTAATATGCAAAGGACCCTCAATGAGAAGCTTTGAGTGAACGAAATTGTGAAATCTTTGAGCTTTCTTGTATTCCTAAGTAATTGGAGACCTTTTCTGTATTTTAGGCTTATCCTTCCATCACAGCTTTCAACTCTATAATTATTTGATTGGTTAAGTTTATAAAACAATTGCTACCTGTTCAAGAATTTGCTTGGCTTTCTGAGTGGAAAAGCAATCTTCCCAGGGAATCTTAGATAAATCAGTTGTGTTGCTAACTTAAGACCAACATCCTGTATTGAGTTTTTAGAAAGTTCTTATGCTAAGTGAACAGGATTCAGGTTGAGCCCTCTTAGGGTAAATACCATGTTACATATAGATATGTAGGAAGTCAAGTCCAATAGCTGAGTCGATGGTATTCATCACCAGAGGTAACACTGTTTCCTGCTAGATTATCTGAAACAAGTATTAATAATTTGGTATGTGTCTAAATAGTTTTTTCAAAAGTGCTTTTGCTTGCTAGATAAGTGTCTTGTCGGAATGTATAATCTCATGGAATTTAAGCTTATAGAAAGTCTTTTTTCATTTCCCTTGAAAGACATTTTTTGATTTGGTGACCTGCTTTAATTAAAGTCACAAATTAAAGTCAGCTTAATTGCTTTCTAAATTATCATCTGAAACTTTTTGGATCCCTCACTTATGGTGCTAACCATAAGCCACCAATATAATATATGTATTTTCATGGTGAAATGTTCTAGAGAAATTAGTTTCCTGCTATTTACGCCTTCTATATTTAAGTATCTAGCAGGAGATAAATTTTTTATTTTTTTAAAGAAGAGATATGTGAACTTTTCATATATAGCATGGCAATTAAGTGAAATAAATCAATGCGTGCCTCTATAGTAGCAAAGCTGCAAAAGTTTAAATTTGTTTGTCATAAATTTGGAGGCAGCGCTCTTGCTTTTTCCTTGAAATGCAAAATCAGCAATAATCTATTTGGTTTTTGTTCATTTTTGATATTTCAGATTTTAGGTTTTTGGAGTACTGATGACACTTTTCTAGTAGTTTATTTTCAGGGATTCTAGGAGCAGGACTGGCTGGAATTTTCTTTGCTGCTGGAGTTACATTTGCTATGGTATCTCTTCGCAGTAAAAGCACTTCTGGTATGCAAGATTAATTTACCTCTAGTTACAATGACTTCTAAATTTTAGATGATTATTTGTTTGGATTGCTAGGTAAACATCATGAAGTATTAGTTATCTATGTGCGACTTATTTGGATGCATGTTTCTGTAGTCATAATATGTGGCTTTAATATATTACTAAGCTAAGAGGCTTTTCTTTTTGATTCTGCATGTTTCTTCACTGTTAAGATGTGAAATGCCTAGAACCTTTTTTCTCTGACTCAATTGATTGATCAATGGACATGTTCTAATTATTTGGTATATGCAGGTGCCAAAATGCAGATGGAACCCTTAACAAAGGTACAGGAAGTGCTAGTAACTTCTGATGATAGCAATGCGGAAATTGAGCAGGCTGGAGATGAGTCCAATGTGCTGTTACGAGACAAAGAGAGTAAGATAACTTACCACAATTTAGGCTATGAGACAGGAACAGAGGAGAAGCATTTTCCCTGTATGGAATTTAGTGAAGATGCTATTGGGGACAAATTTGATTATATACGCCATACGGAGACTTCATCAATGCAAGATATGAAATCATCTGGCAATGGTGTTGATGCTATTGACACGGCTTCAAGTCAAGACGTTCTGGATATCACCCCAGATGTTAATAGCATTCCTGCACCTGCTGGTTCTAACATGAGCCCAGTTGAATCATCTGCTTATGGTATAGATTCTTCATGTGATACATCTAAACTGGAAGATTCACAGCACTATGCATTCTGGCTCTCTGGGCTTGGTTATTGGAGATGATGCGGACAAAAGCACTGTCCCTGTTGTTGACTTATCTTCTGAAGTTCCATTGGATTCCGCAAGTGAGTTTGAAAGTCAACTTCCTAGTGAACAATCAGCATCCAATGCCTTCGTGCCAGAATCAGTTGATCTTGTAGATTCTGAAGTCAGAGTCAAGGTTGTTTTGGAGAATGCTGACTCTGTGTCACAGGATCAAGATATTGAGCAGAATGGCATGTTGCAGCATCCTGCTGCTGCTATCATTTCACATCCAGTAGTACATGACATAAATGAATCTACTTTATTGGAAACAGTTGTTAGATCAGATTCTGATCAGAATGAAGAATTGATGCTTCCACATGATTCAATCAGTTCAGATGGGCATAAATCAACTGAAAGCACAACATCGGTAGCACATTCTATCTCAGTATCAGCAGATCCTAATGAAAATGAACCTGATTTGAACTGTCATAATCAAACTGATAAGGGCTTAATGCCTGAATCAATATTGCCTGAGACATCTTGGTCCCATGCTGGTATACCTGCTCCATCCCTTATCCCTGCAGCTTTACAGGTGCCTCCTGGAAAAGTTTTAGTTCCTGCAGTAGTTGACCAGGTTCAAGGACAGGCACTGGCAGCACTGCAGGTTCTGAAGGTACTTCTATTATCAGTTAGTAGATCGCTACTGAGCTACTGTATCTACTGTGCTACTGTTTTTTAAGTTAATATCCTGCTCATATCGACTTCACACAAGCTACTGTTCTGTTGTAGTATTGGACTTGCTATCAGATTCCTTGCAATAACATTGCATTGTCTTGTTTCTGTGATTGTTGGCAAAGAGGATTAATTCTTTTTATTTGAGAGGTTCTTACGACATGTGCATGTGTTGGCATTGTCATGGAAGTCTCTCTCTCTCTCTCTCTCTCTCACACACACACACACACATCGATTTATCTGCCCGTCCATCCATCCATCAATCTATCCATATATTGATCTATATATCGATCTATCTTTCTATACATCTGTCCATCCATGCGCATGTATGTATGAATATATTATGATATTGTATATTGGCTGGATTATGTTTCAATATCTATAATGGAACATCCAAATTGGAGCTCCATGTGAGTTATGTTATCTTCATCTCTAAAAACGTCTCAAAACTAGATATACTGGAGACCCAAACTACACATCTACTGAGTACAGAAATGAACAGTACCATGAGAACTTCTGTGCAAAAATACATGATAGGGCACATAATTCCAAATCCACTTCATTGATTATGATTCAACACATTTGAGAACATGGATACATTTAAATTCAATAGGTTTTAAGCGACTATGATGTTGCTAAAACTATCTGTTTTTCAGTTGCTTGATTCTTAGGTTAAAGATAACCAAAATACATGATTTTTGGATTTTTTTTTTTTTTTTTTTTTTTTTTTTTTTTTTGGGGGGGGGGGGGGGGGCGTATCTCATGTTCAGTTGATTAGATCTTCAATTTGGATGGTTTATGGTATCATTTTCTATTTTAAATGCTCTGGTATGATGCCATCAGCTCTGTCACTATGGTGTTTAGGTGTAGACTGACCCTTTTACTTTTTGGTGCGTTACTTTTGCTTGTCTCAATGTGATGCAACTGCATTATTAATATCCATCAGATATATTGACTGGGGCGACAGGATTATGGTCATATATGTGCTTTAATTCATAGTTGACTGCCTTCGTGGTTTAATTATTAAATAAACCCGGTATGTAACAGAACATGCGATCTCTAGAAGTTCTTTTTATTGTTTGAGGAAATATTTTTAGTAGATTTTCTCTGTTCACTTGGGATTTAATTGAGGATTCTAAAAGATTTATATTTCTGGGGATGTGTTGTGCGCTGGCCCCCTACTGCAACTAGCTGCTGGGAATTACCGTAAGCTTGCCTCGCTGGCTTATGTTACCGGACTAGACTTAGTGAAAAGAACAGAAGTAAGGAGTCATTTCTAATGATGATTCTAAGGTTTGTTCCTGCTCTTATTTAGGAGTCTTAAAGAGATTGAGATATGATAACAGCTGGCCCTTTACTGGGCAAAAGAAAGCTGCTCCCTTAACCTCCCATCCCATGACTAAATTGTTTTCAAGTTCAACAGAGTATCCAAGAGCAGGTCTATATGTGTTTACTTGTGCAGCAATTATTGACCTAGAAAATCAAGTCTAATGTTTATGTTGTGAGGATTTTCTACACAAAACCTTCTTAATAGAAATATACCTACTTACTTTAGCAACTGAAGTTGGATACTCTAGCTTGGGTGGATTGTCCAAATATTTTTTTTCCCTTGATTGGATTGTAGTCTTTTAGATAACATTTGGTAGGTGAATAAATTTTGAATGCTTATATCTTGTATTGTAGATGAATAGGATTTGTACTACGGAATATGGGATTTTTGGCATTGGCTGAAGAGACAAGTGCAAGGGACAAGGGAATATGGTGCATTGGATTTTGTGATTGATTTGAATTTTATCACATACAAAATTGCCATCCAATTTTTTTGGTTAGATTAAGGAGTGGATAGAGGTTAAAAAAAGTAATTAGAGGGAGCGACTTTTCCATATTCCATGCTATAGCTCCCCCATGTGGTATGGCTTATTCCTTTTCCACTTTTTGTTGTTTGGCAGCATAACCATGGAATAAGGGCCTTATTCTGCCTTCGCGGGTTATACCACCTACGAAATAGGACCTTCAGTAAATAGGTTTATGAAGGCAAGAAAGTCCTAAATCTAGCATAAAACTAAGGGGTTTGCTTCCAAGCCGGCCAACTAAATCTCCCTAAGCTTCGCTTGCCTCCCTAATGAAACCTCATCAAGTAGTTGGCATTCCACAGGTGGCTTGTCAAGTTTACAAAGCTTGGTAGAAACAACTTTATTGACAACAATTTCATTAGTACAACCACCAAGAACTTTCTTGAGGATTGATCTAATTCTCACCCTTTGGAGTCCACCTTCCTTAAATTTTTTGCATTCTACTTAAGTTCAGTTATCACCTCCATTTCAATTATCCCCATGCTTATTTGTGCATTCTTATTTTGGTTCAAGGAAAAAGAAGAAAAGAAATAAGAAAATGCACACCTTAATGATTTTCTTTTGTAAATGAGCCTTTGAAGTATGCAGGCTTGCTGCTTTTTAAATGGACAGACTGACAGAGGAATTCTGCTGTCATCAATTTTTGGGTTTTACTTTCAACTTGTTCTTACTTATTAACCTTATATTGTATCATTATGGGAAGGTCTGTTTCTTTGGCTGATCTCTACTTTTCATGTCAACAGCAGATTGGTTTGGCTTCCTAACATTTAATAATAGCATTATGCTTGCCTATTCATTTTTCAGACAAGATGTTATCAGTGGGGCAAATAATGGTTGGCTTCATTTCTTCTTTCAGAGAATTATAAAAAGTGTATATTAGTTTCATTCCTTTGATGCTTGAAAGGTAAGGACAAAGTTGCAAAAAGAAAATGAAGCTGGCCGGTAACATGTGTTACCCACAACAAGAACAAGGAAGGAAATCACTATGGACTGTAAAAAGACCATTCCCTTCAAACAAAATTCTGCATCAAATGATTAAAAAACAAAGAACTCATCAATAGTAAGCAAAATGGGCAAGTGCCATTACCAATGACCACAAAAAAGGTCATACCCTTCATGGCAGGCACTGGACACCTTAAGAACAAATAGGTTTTCAAAGTAAGGAGTCTCAGAGTGATGAAACACACCTTGCCAACATAACCAGTTTTCTTGTTTCTGTCTGTGACTTGGGAAAAGTTGCCTAAACATATTGCTCTTACTTTTTTCTTTCTGGCAATGCTTCATCTATTAACAAAGAGGTGAAATATCAAGAACTAGGAGCAGAATGTTCTTTATTATGTGCTGTTTCTCTCTTACTGCACTTTTCCAAAACCATGACCAACGTCCCAGTCCATGTCAAATTCTTGGAACCTGTTGCTAGCATCTTTTTAATCTTCATATTTGTTTGAAGTGAAGCCATATTTATAAGGATCAGAACTCAAGTCAAGCTTCAAATTCAAGGCCAATGCTGGGCAAAATTTGAAAAATGCCTGCTGAAGAGCTCAGGTAGTGTCTCAGGCCTAGCCCCCCCCCCCACCCCCCCCCCTGCTAAACTTCAAAATCTGGACCCTGATCAATTTCATGCCTTACTGGGGCCAAGTTAATATGGAAGAAGATTGAAGCCAGATAATTTTGTGCAGAGCATGCTGTGTTCAAATACAATACTCTAGAGGACTTGTATATTATAATTAAAAGATTAGAGAATCTGAACCATTCATTAAATGTGGACAGGGTTAGGGCTAGTCCAAGTCCTAGGCTGCCATCTTAGGCTCGTACATTGTTTGAATTTTTGAAAGGTTGTCCAGGCTTGGCCTAGTCATGATTTTAAATCATCAGCTCGGCCCACCACTGTGATTGTGGGGTTCAGACCTGCATTTCCTGCCCATGAATTAACCATTGCACTTGGTTTGTGCTTCCTGTATTTGTGTTGGTCCATTTTATTGGATCCAGTTGACCAACTGATCTTATACTGTTCATTGAGTTATGACATACAAGTTTGTCACTTCTTCAGGCACTACTTTCTATTTGCAAACTCCTAAACTTGTTCCCTTTTTGTGCTTGGAATGAAAGCTAGAACATAGAAAATCCTCCAAAATAAGTTAGTTTTTAATTAATAGTCTATTTTAATTTCCATTCTGAAGGTTTTTTAAATTGATTCTGCATGGGAAGCATTTGGTGTTGAATACTCTTAAAAGCATTTTGGTTTTCTCTCTCCCTTCCCTGCCACCCCATCCCCCCGGGGTCTTGGGTGTCTCACTCCTCTCTGGCCTCACACATAAGGGACAACTCCAATGTGTATAGGGCTTTTAATTATGCCCTGTAGCCAAAGTGCATGACTGAACTCCCAAATATATGAGCAATGCTGTTTATCATGATTTATGATATCATAAATCCCTAAAACCAAGAATCTGAGAGTTTTGAAAGCTTGTAAGCTATTTTTCATGCGATTGCTAAATGTATAGTTTCTTGAATTAATATTTTTTTGACATACGTTTTGATATTTTTCAAACCATTGCATTTTCTATTTACATTGTTTTAAGATGTGTAAAGATGGTAATGAACTTATGCCTCAGGAACATTATGTATGTATATATGTAAAGAAAGAGCAAGTTTTAAAAAGGAAATCCAGCTTCTGTGTATTCATATTTTTTCTTTGTAAATCCAAAGGCCAGAATCTTATCTTCAGTTTGGGTAGAATGAGCGAGGATTTTCTTTTCCAAGATATGCCAATGTGTAAGCTACTTTGATGAAAACAGATATTATGAAATTGGAAAAGATATATAAAAGTTCTATTTTAATTTTACATTTCTCCATACTTCACAATAAAGTTCTCTAGTTGCTACTTTCATGCAAAAAATGTTTTACTGATCCCACCAACCCCTCAAGAAATTTGCAGGGCTGAATTTCTAAAGGGACATGAATTCATCCTGTTCTCTTGCAATCCATGATTCAATTGTAGTTTATTACTAGTATTGCAATCAGGGCAGTTTAACCTTATCAAACCTTGTTCCTAGCTTGCAACTATCCTGGAAACTTGTTCTAAGTTTTAAGTGGAATACGCCAGTACTTTTGACACTAAAATGAAGGGGCATAAAATCTGAGACCTCTCTCTGTCTGCCTTTTCTTAAATCCAATATGCAGAATCATAGACAATTAGTATGTTGAGGTCATTTATAATTACTTTCATTATTGTAGGTTATCGAGGTTGATGTTCAACCAGGTGACTTGTGTACCCGTCGTGAGTATGCTCGTTGGTTGGTATCTGCAAGCAGTGCTCTTTCAAGGTATATCTTTCCTCTTTTAGACAGCTAGAACTTTTTGACAAAGAAATAACTTTTCTAGGTCTAATTTGCAATGCATCATGTTTGGGCTAACCATCTTGTTCCAGATGGACTCCTAGCCTGTAATTCAGTTTATTGAAACCTTGTATCTTTCACTCTTCATTATGGTTCTTTTCAAGTCCAGAGAACCTGGAGGCTTGCCAATTGGTTTGGTGGTTTTAATTGTGTAACTAACAATGTTGGCATACCTATAAGCCAATAGGTGTTGTGGGTATCTTGGTAGGCTTCTTGTTGCCCAAAGGCATCTAGGTCAAGAATATGAGACCAAGTGCAACAGGGTTGACATCAACTTGAAATAGCCCCGTAAAACTTTTTAACATTTTGTTGGATCATATTTTGATTGACAAATTTGATCTCAGACAAATGAAACGAGGCTTGTTGTTTAAGATATCTTACATTTATGTATGTGACAGATGCTGTATCTGAGAGTAGCTTTTTTTTGTTTTTGTTTTTGTTTTGTGTGTGTGTGTGTGTGTGTGTGTGTCTCATGCAAGTTATTGAGTTATTAATTCTCTATATAGGAACACACTTTCAAAAGTTTACCCTGCAATGTACATAGAGAATGTATCCGAACTTGCATTTGATGACGTCACTCCTGAAGATCCTGATTTCCAAAATATTCAAGGTATAAATTTGCTCCCAGTGCTTAGACATCTATTGAATGCATTAGATACTAGGATAATATGCAGGGGAAAGTCCCTTCCATTTGGTGTCCTTTTAAGTTATATTCTTGTCATATTGCATGCTGCAGGCTTGGCAGAAGCTGGACTCATCTCTAGCAAGCTTTCAATATCTGATTTGAATGGCTCTGTCAGTGAACAGCAGGATTGTATTCTCTTCTCTCCTGACAGGTGATAATGATGAGATCCTACTTAAGCTTGTTCGATGTTTAGATTTTTTATGGAAAAAATATTTTGGACTTGCCTGCTATTTTTTTGTTTTTTTACCTCAGCCCTCTATCACGTCAAGATCTTGTGAGTTGGAAGATGGCTTTAGAAAATAAGCAACTTCCAAAAGTTGACAAAAAGGTAACAAGAAACATTGTTTTTATTAATTTTTTTGAACTTTATTTTTCTTGAATCTAGTTTGGCAACAATATGATATCATTTTGTTAGCAGCATCTTTACCAGTGCTCTGGCTACATAGACATTGATAAAATAAACCCAGATGCTTGGCCTGCTTTGGTAGCTGATTTATCTGCTGGAGAGCAGGGCATTATACCTCTTGCTTTTGGTAATCTTTTTTACATCATTAGTGCTTTTAATATTCATTTAGGACGGGAAAGAGATTACTAATTTGTGGAATCCTTCTACAAAAAAGGTTATACTAGACTATTTCAACCTGATAAACCTGTCACAAAAGCACAAGCTGCTGTTGCGCTTGCAACTGGTGATGCTGCTGACATTGTCAGTGAAGAACTTGCTCGTATCG
Source organism: Calamus simplicifolius (assembly GCA_900491605.1). NCBI lineage: Eukaryota > Viridiplantae > Streptophyta > Magnoliopsida > Arecales > Arecaceae > Calamus > Calamus simplicifolius. The sequence goes on along the minus strand of UESW01003908.1, from coordinate 1,518,929 downwards.
AAGCAGAGTCCCTGGCAGAAAGTGCTGTAAATGCACATAATGCTTTAGTAGCTCAGGTTGAGCAAGATCTGAATGCAAGCTTTGAGAAGGAGCTTGCTAAGGAAAGGGAGAAGATAGAGGCCTTGGAGAAATTGGCTGAAGAAGTGAGGCTGGAATTGAAAAGACTTAGAAGTGAAAGAGTGGAAGAAAATAATGCTTTGATAAGAGGGCGTGCTGCTGTTGAATCTGAAATGGAAGTGCTTTCAAAGCTAAGACATGAAGTGGAGGAGCAGCTACAGAGCCTAATGAGTAGCAAGCTGGAGATATCTTATGAGAGGGATAGGATTAACAAACTCCACAAGGAAGCAGAAAGTGAGAACCAGGTTATTGTCCAGTTGCAATATGAGCTGGATGTTGAGAGGAAGGCATTGTCTATGGCCAGGTAAAGATGTCTGCTTTAAACATTAAGTTACATTTTCTTTTGTCAAATGATAATCTTATTGCTTTTTTGCTTTACGTTAAATTCTCTTTATTTTGAAGTAACCTATTGCTGCTTAATGTTTTTGTTTATTTGATAGTTTGCTTATAACTTCTTTTGACACATTTTCTGCCATGGTTTCTAGTCTGGTACTCTTACATTTTTTTAATGCTTCTTTGTTCCCATATGAAAAAAATAGGTTTGATGAAATTCTCATGCATAGACTGATTATTGAATAAATTTAGTCATATGCAGCTGCTGGTGCTTATAGGTCTTTCCTGTGCAAGTAATTATTGAGATGAGCTCCTTGATTGGCAACTATGCAGTATAGCTTGCACGTGTTTTAAAATTTTAAAGAATATATGGTGTAGGGGAGGCGATTGTGTCATTTAATGATATAAACTCATGTGGAGCCAACAATTTTTTGAAGTACTATATCAAAACGGATCTGAAATCCTTAAATGAATTCCTATTGGAAGTATCCTGTGGAAGGAGCGCTTGATGGATCCAGAATGTAGCAGTAGCAGTTTTGGAACCTGGAGAGAAAATATTTCTGCAAAGAGACGCCAAGAGGAGTACATCTTTAAAATTAATTCCCTTCAACTTGCTTACGGGTCCTTTAGGTGCAAAAGTGACTGATGGCTAGTTGGTTCTTTTCCTTAACCAGAGAGTTTATAATATATTGAAAAAATAATAAAGATGGTGTAGACTGTAACTTCTAGACCTTTAAGGTTAGAAGCACGATGGATGATAGAGTATTTGCTGCATCTATTTTCCAAGGGAAGTACTTGCTAACAAGAAATGACAGCATGAAGTGTGCTTGTTTCCTTTATTAGCATCTGTATTATTTTCTATTTCTTTCTGTTTTTGTTCTTGTCCCTGTTAATCTGGGGCATTTTTTAGCCCTTACATTGCAAATGCATGAATAAAGTAATATCCAGAAATGATGCTTCAGAATTAACCTTTTACCATCAAAAGGTTTAATTCACCTTTGCTGTCCAGGGCATGGGCGGAGGAGGAAGCTAAAAGGGCTAGGGAGCAGGCCAGAACTCTTGAGGAGGCCAGGGAACGCTGGGAGAGGCAGGGCATCAAGGTAGTTGTTGATGGAGATCTCCAAGATGATGCTTCTGCTGGAATCACATGGCTTACTGCTGGAAAACAACCTCCAATTGATGAAACAGTCACCAGAGCAGAGAGCCTGGTGGAGAAGCTCAAGACACTGGCTGCTGAAATAAAATTTAGATCTACTGCTGTCATTGAGAAAATAATACAGAAGATAGTTTCTCTCATTTCTGCTTTGAAGCATCGGGCATCTGAGGCTTCCAAGCATGCTTCTGAGCTCCAAAACGCTGCAATCTCTAAGGTCAGAAGGTCAATAGATGACTTCCGGGAAAATGCCTCGGGGTTCAGCTCAAGTGTTAGCGACAGAACGAGAAGGGTTGTTGAAGATTGTAGAAGAGGGGTTGAGAAAATAAATGTATCCGAGTTTGGCTCAACCATTGGTGACAGGGCAAGAAGGGTGGTTGAAGATTGCAAAGAAAGTGTTGAGAAAATCACGCAAAAGTTCAAGACATGAGGAGTATCACGCAAAAGCTCCAAGGCATGAGGAGTATCTTTTGTATTTGGATTAGTTCCTTTTCAGGAAGCATAGCCATGTTATCAAGCCAGAGAATCCCAGAAGAGTGAGGGTTTCAGAATAAATTTGACAACATTGTTACTTCGACGTTGTCAAAACTAATGAACGGAAAAAATAATTTGTGAGAATTTCATTGTACTTTTACTTAGCAAGCACATAGTTGTATTATTCCTTTTTGGGAAGTGTACCAGTATTACCACGCATGAAATCCAAGAGTTGTTTTTCAAACCGGTGCCTTTTGGCACCGGTTTGAAAAGAAGGGGGTGGGAACGAAAGTTATTGTAGAAATTGTGTTAAAGTGGAAAATGCCATTTCAAATGGTGTTTTTCACTTCCACATCATCACCCCTCCGACTCGGCCCTCTCAGGGGTTGTTGGCAGGACGAGTAGATATAGCCACTTTAATGGCGATTTTATTAGATTGAAATCGTCATTTGGAGTGGCGATTTCATTTGGATTGAAATCGCCACTTGGAGTGACGATTTTGTAGAAATTTCCTGACCGATCGGGGACTTAAAACCCTTGGAGACTTAAAACTGAGAGCTACGGACTTAATCTTCGTTTGTTCGCTTCTTTGTCCTTTCCGTTACTTTCTTCGGTCGAAAAATCACTGTCGTTCGTCTCTACCTCCTTTTGTCAAACCACCCTTCGTAATCCATTGCTTGTACTCCGTCATTAGTTTCTTCAAGGTAGAGACTCACATTCCCTTATTCCTCAAATTGATTTTATATGCTATCATGTAACCGTCTGACAACCAAGGTTTTTTATTTTTCCTTTTCTTGGTACCAAGTGCCTGTTTGAGATTTTCTTGACAAAGAAGAAAGTATGAGATGTTTGTTTGTTCCTGGGTAAAAATGGAAAAAATATGAGCCAAATATATAATAGAGCTGCTGTATTTTTGGTCTACGTGTAAAGATGAAATATGGGAGCATAAATAAACATGAAAATTATTTTATTTTCTTGTATCACCTCGATGCATAAGGATATTGATTTTTATTTTAGCTATGATATCATCATGAAAAATTAAGTGTTTTATCTTAATCTGTGTCATATGGTTCTTGGAAACTAATATGTGCTAAATGCTACTAAAATATATGCATATTTAAATTTTTGTTTATTTGTAGCTGATCTGAGATAAATTTTGATCATCTTTTTTCAGATGAAAACTGTAAGAGTTCTGCTCTATTTATTATGGATCAATTGAACATGGCCAAGAAGATATACATTATAATCAACCTCTACGTAAATGTTTGAAATTGAGCACGGGAATACACTTTGTTGAGTTGGTTGATTGGGTACATACAGTTCTAACAATTCTAGTACAGAGATATATCATCAGATTGATGTGGAGATCTCCAACATTGCATTAACAATACGTGCTTCATCCAATTGAGGACGATGACGATGTGGAGCACATGCTAACATTTTCCTCGAAGTTTTCAGAATATCGGTATATTGAACTCTATGTTTTCAAGGATGATGTTCCAGAGCTATAGTGTTGGTCATACAGAGAATGTTCAGGACAGTTCTCCTATAGCCCAGCAGTAGGAACAGGTTAAAACTCCAGTGGATTTCCCAATGATTGAAGGATTTATGCCAGCAGTGCAGAGTGATGATGTGGTAAACAATCAGTTTAACATTGATAGTCGGGGAATGGAGTCAAACGAGAGTGCATATGATGACTATTGGCCTGAACATGATGACTCAGATGAAGAGCCAAATGAAGATGAAGAGTCGTATGGAGACGATATAGTTCATGACACTGGCTTTAGTTCCATTCATGTATACAGTCATCTAGAACCTATTCCAACTCAGGTACATGATCATCAAGCCTTTGCATATGAATAAGTACCAGAATTTTATAATGAGTTGAATTTGCATGATGGTGGATGTGTTAGTACTCCGAGAGAGTTACCCTTTAATTCTCAATTTTGGGATCCATCAATGACTAAGTTTGCTAAAGGATTATTGTTTAATACTAAAAATGAACTGAAAAGAGTATGTAAAATGTATCACATCAAGAAGCATCGCATATATAATGTAGTGGAGTCAAAGAAATTATTCTGGTCTGTGAAATGTGCCTCTTCAAGTACTACCCAAAGTTGTCAATGGAGGTTGCGTGCTACAAAGTTGAAGAAGCATGGATTTTTTTGAAATCACAAGGTAAGAAGGGCCGCACTCTTGTTTATTCAATAATTTAATTCGGGATAACAAATATATTAGTTCTCGAGTTATTAGCTATGTTGTTTGGCACATTATGGAGAAAGATCCAAGTGTGAATATTAAAGCTATTATAGTAACCATTGCAGAACAATTTCACTATACGGTGTCATATTCCAAAGCATGGCATGAAAAGCAGAAGGCATTGATTGATATATTTGGTGAATGGGAACTGTCATATGCAAAGCTTCCTAGATACATGCTTATACTGCAGAATGCAAACCCTAGAACAGTTGTATGTTGGGATTTCTACAGTGAAGCAAGTTCTTCTGTACGGGTCCTAAATTATGTATTATGGGCATTTCATCCATCTATTGAGGGGTTTCGGTATTGTCGCCCAGTAATTTCTATTGATGGAACACATCTTTATGGAAAGTACCAGAGGAATATGCTCATTGCGACAGGCATTGATGCTGATAATAGGATATTTTCACTGGCCTATGCAATTGTAGATGAAGAGTGTACAGCTAGCTGGAGCTGGTTTTTGCTGAGGCCTAAGAGGCATGTTGTGAAAGATAGAAATGACATATGTCTTATTTCTGATCGACATCCAGGTATACTAAGTGCCATAGCTGATAATGAAATTGGATGGGCTCTACCAAGATCTTATCATTGGTATTGTTTGAGACATGTATGCAGTAATTTTAACTCAAGATTCTTAAATATTCAGTTGAAAAGAGCAATATGAAAAGCAGGGAGCGAACATCAGCTTTGAAAGTTTAACTTTTTGATGAAAAGGATTAAAACAGTCAATGCAGAAGCTTGGACTTGGCTATCAGAGTTGGAGCCGGAGAAGTGGACATTGGTACATGATGGGGGCTTTCGCTATGGTACGTTGACAACCAATTTCTCGGAGGTTTTTAATTGTGTTGATGGGAGCTAGTAATGTGCCAATTACTGCGTATGTTCAGATGACATTTCATCGTCTCGTTAAGTATTTCAATACGAGATGCGCAAAAACCTTAAGGTATGTACAGGAGAACCCTAACTTCTTCACTCCTCATATTTCGATTAAGGTTACTGAAGGTCAGGCCAAAGCTAATGAGCACATAGTAACCAGATACAAAATGCAAAGAGCCACTTATGAAGTTGTGACGAGGAGGTTCAGTGAAGCTCTCAGGGGTGGAGGCAAAATTCAGAATGTATCTCTTAGTGATCGTATTTGTTCATATGGTAAGTGGACCACATATAAATATCCATATACACATGTGTTAGCAGTGTGCCAGGAGATTGGCATGGACTCAACGCCTCTTGTTGATGAACTATATAGTATTCGCTCCTACATTACTACCTGGGGTGGGGAGTTCAACTTGATACCACATGAAGACTACTGGTTGCAAACGTCGTTCACGTGCATACCTGATCGGGATCATCTTAGGCCGAAGAAAAGAGGAAAGCCAAAGTCAACCCAGATCCCGAATGAGATGGATGAGGTTCAGCATAGAAGAACAAGTCGATGTTCTATTTGTAGGTAAATGGGTAATTCTAGACGTCGTTGTCCTTATGTAACTGCTGGACCTTCAGGATTGTAAATTTATGTACTCTTAAGTAAATTGAGCATTGTTGTGCCTATGATGTACTTATCTCAAGAACATGATGTTGCATGTTATTTGATACAGCTCCTTATGGTTTAAATTTTATGGATGCATTTATTTTGTTCTAAATTAATTAGTTCCAGATTTATCTTTTTTTTCCTCTTTGGTGTTGTGCTAATTCAGAAATATCATGCAATAGTAGCACTTGAATGGCCCAAATGTGAGAAAGTTGTTTTTTTGCAAACTTATGATGTTAAGTTGGAGTGAACAATAAGGGGATTTTATTTGGAATTAAATTATATATTTACAGTGGTTCCCAAGAAATTGATAAGTGTTGAAGAAAAAATAACTCACTGATGTTTCAGTGATAATATCAGTCAATGAAATCGCCACTCTAAGTGGCGATTTCAGTAACTTACCTCCCAGTCAGAGTAGACCTCCTCTCGTCGGACTCCATTTCAGAGACAGCGGACTTACCTCCCAGGAGCCCGAGCAGACCTCCCATTTTGATTAGAAAGCTTGTTTGATAAGAATATTAATGGCTGAGTGGGTGTATGGGATCATTTATTGATCATTTATCTACCAAGGGGATATTTCTATTTCAAATCATTGGCATGGATATGCATGTTCTTTATCTGATTTTCCATTATTACTTCCTTTGAGAAGTAATAATAGTTATATGCATGTATCTTTCTATGTCAACTCACGAAATTCTACCAAAACTTGACCGAAACTCAACCGAAACATGACCGAAACTCAACCAAAACTGTATCGAAACTCAACCAAAACTCACGTCATCCAAAATTATATCATCTCACATGCATCAAATACCATCGCATCAGTAGAATAACACATACTCATAAAAATTAAAAATATATCTGATACATGAAAAAAAGAGATTTTTTACAATATTTGGTTTCAGTACAACAACCTAGGCAACCTAGGTTCCACATCCGCGTCTAGGAGGTCGGCGAATACGTCCAGTCCATCGCCTATAGGTCACCATCGGTGGAGTGCTCTCATCACTAACTTGAGATACCCCCTCATGCGTGGGCATCGTGGTAGGATGGGAAACATCAGGCATATTAGCATCCTAATGTGACCGGGTGACATCCTCACCGATCTCGATGATATCCGCATCAACAATGTCATCAATGCGATATGCAGTGTGATCTCGACTGGTAGATATACCCTCCCCGGTATCCCTTCTGTACGAATACTCATGTGCTAATGGCGACCGCATGCAAGAAGGCAATGGTGTATAATAAAATATCTCCATTGTTGGATCAAGATCAGCTCGTGTAGACTCCGGCCCCTTGGGTAGAGTGCCGCTGCAGGTGTGTTCTGAATGTGCTGATGCTCGATGATAGACAATATACCATAAGCCATCGCCGTCATGCTCCTCAAAATCTATAGCCACTCATCGTCCACTGGGGCAAGTATAGCCCACTCGACCTCTATAGTCAACTATTGGAACCTCTCATGCTGCATATAAAATGACAACAAAAATTCATATGAAAACTTATGAAGTTGAAAGAAAAAGATATGAAGTTTTGTTTTCAAAATAGTACTAGAAACTCATATGAAGTTCCTTCCCCTTCGTAGCCCCTTGTACTATACTTAGAACGGCCTACACATATTCGGATGATACTCCTAAACCAGGCCATATAATCGGATGTGCACGAGACTCCCGCTACTATGGGCTCTCCCATAATAATATGCTGACGTCGTGCATTCCATGTTGCAATATAAGTCCCATGCATGGCGTTCCATGCAACATTTGTCCTTCCCCGTCGATCAATCTGATGAAGATGTATCAACATATCGCATGAACATGGTATGGACTGACAACATCCAAATTGACGAAGCACTCGGTCTGGCAAATGCCACTCGACTACATCAAAATATATCACTAGGGTCCGTGTCATCCAATATTCGAACTAAACAAGCAGCTTAGAGGTAAAATAGAGATAACCGCCAGCGAGTAAGGACACTATATGAACTACATAGGAAAAATTAATTAATCCATAATCAATATCAACTTGAGAAATATCCCATCTAATTGAATTCCATATTGCAACATGACATACCCGTTTTCACTATCATCCAACACGTCCAACTAGTCCCTATAAGCACGTAGTGTATGGGTTGAAACATTTTTCAAGTTATATCTTACATGCCATATATACCCCCAAGGTACACCTAAGTGCCAATCATCATCGGCATATGAAGGTCTAGCCTCCGGAGTCTCGAGTCTCGTGGGATGAAAAATGAAAAATCATTCCCATGCCCAAATCTACATGTTTGGATAATTTGAAATGTTAATTAACAATAAAAATTACCTCAATCTCAGACATAAGAATATAGTGTTTACCTGTAGCAAAGGGAGGTATCCTCCGATGTCTGACTGGGTAGGGCTTGTTGCATGACATAGTGCTCTATATAAACCAGCTAGTATAGCCGATCCCCAACTAAGAGTAGCGAATGCCTCTAAGTCTTCCAACAATGGCACTTACATCAACTTTACTAAATTATGAATCACTCCACCAATGATTCAAAGAAGTTGTCCCCTCATGAACTGCTGGACAACCTCTTCATCCGCATCTTCGTCCAAGTGAAGGTCGCGATAGAATTGATCGAAGAATGCTAAACGAAAACGACCTTTCAGAAATGCTTCGACAGGAGGTTCTACACCAAATAACCTCCCAAACATAGCCTACCACTGCTGGATAGTATACCGTGGATCTAACCCAGTAACAGCGGATCCATCAATCCGGAGGCCGCACAAAATACTGACATCCTGAAGTGTAATGGTCGCCTCACCAAAAAGAAGATGAAATGTGGGGTCTCTTGCTGCCATCTCTCAACTAGCGCAGAATAATGCCAACATCAAGTCGAATCTGGCCTATCCGATATAAGCCAAACATGCCAACATGATCTAAGTAGTACTGCACTCGTGGGTGTGAAATGCCCGGTGTCTCTTTCCATATATGCGTGTCATGCCGACGGCATTTAAGCACAGGTAACTCCTGCAACGTGAAAACATTTTCAATGACACGTCAATATTAACATAAACACATGACAACTAATTTAGGACCGTCGATCAATAATACATACCTCGCCCTCAAATATGTTGGTTGATCTATGCAACGTTTGCAAAATGAGAACACTGCGATCACGAGGCCCTGGATCTAGAACATTATGAGCCATGTCTTGATAATCTGACAAAATAAATTAAAAAAATTAGTAATCAAGGAATAGAAAGGAGCAGCAAGCATAATAACATGACAAAGAAATTGACTCCCCATTGGATAGCACAAAAAAGAAATATTTGAAGTAAGACTTCTCAATTAACTTAACACAATGTATCTCTATTTCAACCATGCATAACTACAAAATAGTGCTTAGTTCCACACCATACCATACTGAATATAATACTAGTGTGTACTTGAATTCACTTTGAAAAAAAAGAGAGGATTAACCATGCAATTCATTTGAAACTTTTCATATATAATGAACGCATCACAGGGTTAATGGGTTCAAGTGGCATCTACTTGACCCATCGGCCTAGTCTACATTCGAGCTGGGGTTTTCCAGATTAAGAACAACTTAAGTCTTGTAAACCATATTGCACAACACCAAAAGATTGAGCTAAGATGGTGGCATTTGAGTTGAATCTGCATAAGTTCTACAATTCCCTCTTACATTCAGCAATGAATTTTGAAAAGGATAATGAATGTTTTAAACTGGTTATTACAAGTGCCAAATGTAACAGCCAAAGGTGGAATGCTCTCATCCTTAATAGACTATGTTGTTAAAGAGAAACTTCTGCAACCTTAATAGACTAAGTTGTGGAGAAGCACCTTGATAGAGACTGAGGGCGGAGTCCACGCGATCGTCAAGAGAATTGGCTCGGGTGTCCACGGAGTCCACGCTCAAGGGAGAATGGCTTGGGCGTCCACGGAGTCCATGGAGGGCATCATGGGCGACTTAGGCCGAACGGGGGTAGTTCGATGAACGGGGGCGGAGTACTGTCGGCGAGCAAGGGGTGGAGCACAGTCGGCGAGCAGGAGGCTGGGGCACTAGGAGTGAGGCGAGTAGAGCACCGAGGGTTTTAAGTCCCCGATCGGTCTCAGTTGGGGGATTTCTGAGAAAATCGCTACTTGAAGTGGTGATTTCAATCCAAATGAAATCGTCACTTAGAGTGGCGATTTCATGGCTGAAATCCCCACTTCAAGTGGCGATTTCAATCTAAATAAAATTGCCACTTGAAGTGACGATTTCTACCCTGAAATCGCCACTTCAAGTGGCGATTTCTACTCATTCCGTCAACAATCCTGCTGATGGGGCCGAGCCAGAGGTGATGATGTGGAAGTTGAAAAACATCATTTAAAATTACATTTTTTACTTTAACACCATCCCTATAATAACTTTCGTTCTAACCCCTTCTTTTAAAACCGGTGCCAAAAGGCACCGGTTTTAAAAATGACTCTGAAATCCAAAGGCTTATTTGAATTTTTGGCCCTGTTTACAGTGACTAGCACTGCAAGTAATTAAAGACCTTAATAATTACCTTCTTGGAGTGACCGTGCCACAGCTATTGGTTTCATTGTTGTGGGTTGTCTCTCCAGATGTGTCTAATCCTCACAGGTATAAGATATTGCACAAAAGATAGGTTGGTACATGCCCTTATATCAAGTGAATTGATTCTTTTTACCCTTTTTAAAGGCAGTTTTGGATGTATTTCTTGCATATCTCTCTTTCAATCAGTGAGGTTTTTTTATTGTATTCTACTTGGTTTATTCTAGGGTTTTTCCGAAGGAGCTCCACTTGATTTCAGATGAAGCCACCCGTGACCGAGTCTGTATGGTTCTGAATGTTGGTAAATTTATCATTCACTTCCGTCTGGCTCGTCTGTTCAGATGTGGTAGACCATGTATGATATCATCAGCAGCAAATCCCCTGCTCAAATAGTAAACAATCCCAAATCTACTTACTGGTTTGTAAATATACTAACATGTTCATGGATCATGAAACTTATCAAACAAAATAGTTTAAATCAAATCTATCCCGTTGTTGCCTCAGAAAAATGATGCATGCACAAAAACTATCATGCATGAAATGGTGCACTCGAAGTCCCAAACCCTCATGTAGCCACGTGTACAATGTGTAGAATCAATGGGTTAGATGGGGAGGTGATGGCAAAAGAGCAACCTCTAAGGCTTCGTTTGAAATAGGGGATAAAGGGGATATTCTCCTGAATCTCCCCTTATCTCCAAAAGTTATAACTATATGGGATAATTCTAAAAAAATTTAATCAGAGGCGTAACCCATGTTTAACCATAGGTTATCCCCTGAACTTATTCCCTAGGGAACCCATGAATAACTAGAGTTATCCGTAGATGGCAAAGTTGTAATTTTAAAAAGATGCTTATTTCTTCAGCTATTTCCTGTATAAATGCTATCATGTACACTTATTTAGGAATAGCTTTTGGAGAGTCAAACACTACCTAAGTTACTCCCACATTGATAACTAGATGTGCACATGATAAACAATCACCCTAACTAAGGTTCCATGTCAACTTGTGTAACAATCTGTAATCTTATCCAAAAAAACTAATAAAGAAGATATTATTTCAGTACCTCGGTTAATGATTTATGTCTAAATCTGTATATAAATTTAATCACAAATACAGATTTCATCCAAAATAACTAGTCAAGAAAGTGTTATTTGTGCTCCTTGATCGATCTTCTCCATAAATAACCAATATAATATTAAATACTTACTAGCATGGGTTTTCATAATCTATTGTGTTGTGTTCTCTTTTTGTTCGATACATACTAAATTACTAATATCAAGAGTCTTGCAAATCAAAATGTTCTTTGCTTGTTGCACTCTTGATAGGAAGCTAGGCTGTGTGTGAAGTGTGATCAAGGTGTTCATTGTTGTTGTTTGATCGTTATTTCCATCTTCTCTCGTGGAGTAATTAAAACTTGGATTTGAGCCTTAACTGTGTTAATGTTGTGCTGTATACATTAATGGTTGTATGATTGTATCAGCTTCATTTGCAAACCCAGTGTTCCTTTTAACAGGCATGGACCCTCTCCAGTTTGCGTTAAAACAAGAAAAAATTTCTAGTTTTATTTGGTCTATAAGCAATTTCATTCATTATTCAAGGCTTATCATATGAATACATTTTTTTTCCCTCCAGAAATGAAAAGAAAAAATGATTTCCATTAGAGGTACAGCTATCTGGATTGAACATGAAAGATAAAATAAGTATCTGGAAAAAATGATTTCCAGTGCACGGTCTTCGTTTCTTGGGAACCCCCCACTAGGATCTGTCAAGATCAACTTTGATGGCAGTGTTCAAAGTCGGTTGGCTAGATCGGCTTTCATGATCCATGACCCGGATGGATCGATGATTGCGGCTGGTAGTTTTGGCTCTCTTGACCTGTCAGTACCACTAGCTGAGTTATATGCTGCATGGGCTGGCATATCTTATGCTATCCGCAGTCTGGGCAATCGCCATCTTATTATTGAAGGGGACTCTTTTACTGTGGTGCGTTGGCTTCGGCAGGACATCGGCAACCCTGAGCCTGCTAACCCTTTGTTATGTGACATCAGATCTTTGCTCCATCAGGCTACTAGAGTCCAAGTGAGACATATCTACCGGGAAGCTAACTCAGCAGTTGATTGGGTAGCTGTCCGGGTTGCCCATCATTCGATTTCTGGTCCTGGAGATTGGGTGATGCTTGCCCTTTGGTTTTATCTCAGATTTTGTACTCTGATATGTCGAGCTTGATTCACACTAGACTGGTGTGATCGCCTGTTTGTAATATAAAAAAAAAAGATAAAATATGAAAAAAAAAAGATCAAGTAGGTGGGGAAGAGGGGATAGAAGATGGATTGGGTGATTAGACCTGTTGAAGCCTTTCTCTGAGAGGTCCTCAGAAGCTGGAGCTTCTATCTCCTCCTCAGCCACATGAATTTAATCTGAAAAATGTTCATGCCTTGGGGCAACAAAAGTAGACCAGGTCCATTTATTTAATTCATATCCAACTGATCATAAACGGGTTAGAATTTGGATTTGAATTTAGCTTTAAGTTTAAATGAAACAGATTTGGATAGTAAACAGGCCAATCTATCTAAACCTAATTAGATTCAGATTTAATATCCTTAACTTGTTTAAGTTATTTAAATAACTAATTCAATCGGATCGAATTGATTCGTTTGGATTGATTTCTCTATTCAACTCATTTACATTACTGATTAACAGGTTAAATAGATTAGAAGATTGATATTTGATCTTTTTATTATTGATTAACAAATTAAGTAAGTTAAGCAGATTGAATCGAATAGAATAGAATCAATTATTTATTAAATAGGTTAAATTAAGGTTTAAAATTTTAGCTGATTTAATAAATAAAACAGATTCAGATTGATAATTTTAATAGCTAATCCATATTAAATTCAACCAATTTTTAATCCAATCTGACCCAAATGCGCCAGCCCCTCATGTTGCACCTATTCTATTTGAAAACTATGCTGTTATTATGCAGCCACCCAACCAATTCCACCACAGCAAGATCCAAGATAATTAAGTGTGATGGTTGTAATTATGTCACAAATATGATAATAAATACGGAAGTTCTTTTTCTTTTTTTTAATACAGACGGTCAGTCACACAAATTTGGTACGAGGATGGTCCAAAAAATCAAGATAAAGATAAGAGGGTAAAATCTGAGACCAAATTTAATCAATGAAGTGCTGAACAGCATAGAAGATAACTTAGTTGGCTGCACAATTATCTTTCGATAAACATGATGACTATAATAACTGTCAGATCATGTAAAAGCTACCAAATATCATTAAAAAAATCCTCTTCTTATTTCTTCATTTTTTAAAATAATTTTTAGTTAATAAATTTTATTCTTATCATATTGGCCAAGTATTATACATCAGATAAGGGTTTAGAGTTTCTAAATTCTTTCTAAATTGCATTTCAGAGCTTGTTCAAATCCCAGAATTTTTTAAACCTCATAGGGGGAGGGGGGAATTCATCGTATGCGAGTCACCAAACTGGTCTCTTTCCCCCTTTCCAAGCAAACTTGGTCAAAGACGGCTAGCGGAAATCTCATGTAATATTGTAACGTCCTCCCGCCGCTTGGAAACGAGCTTGGGGGAAGCGGCGCTCTCTCTCTCTCTCTCTTGCAATGGCGAATGGAGCGGTCGCGGAGGAGAAGAAGCAGGCGCTGAGGAAAGCTTTAACGGTGGCCAAGAAGCTGGAATCCCAGGGCTTCCATACCTTTGTCTGGAGGAAAAAAATCGATCTAGACCTCGCTCGAGGCCGCCAAACCCTCGACCTATCCCTGAAATTCGAGAAGAAGAGATGCTTAGAAAGACTCGAAGATATCGAAAAGCTCAAGAAACGAAGGATCGATCGAGCCGCCGATATGGCGCGGCGCGAAGAAGAAAGGAGAGTCTCGGCGAGAGCGCGTTCGGAGGACGAGTTCAGAGATTTGGAGGAGGCAGAGTTTGTTCTCAATCAGAGCAAGATTAGGTCGGATATTCGATTGCGTGAAGGGCGTCCGAAACCCATCGACATCCTCTGTAAAATTCTTGATGGGGGGAAGGATCTTGATGTCGAAATTGATGATATTAGTTTGGTCTTCGAGGGTCTGACGGTGAAGGAATTAGAAGAGCTTCGAGAAGAAATTGGATGCCGCTCGGATGTCGACGGAGATCGTACTCTTTTCTGGGAGGCAGTAAAGACGGTCTGTGATTGGAAAATCACCGAAACTCTTAAGAAAGAAGATAATTGCCTGTACTTTTGTTCTGGTGTGGAGGCTGACGTGAAGAGTCTCCTGCAAAACAAAACCTTTGATGAATTGAACTCAATGCAGCAAGAGATCGAATCGCGGATGCGTTCTGGTGAAGCTGAGGTGGTCGAATATTGGGAGGGTGTTGCTGAGCTTCTTAAGATCCACAAAGCAAAGAGATACTTGAAGGAGTTTTATGCTTGTCCTATGAAGCCTAAAGAGCAGAGGTTGGGTTTTTCTGAAGCAGAAAAAGAGAACGTTGATGATATGGGTGATGATAACGCAGAGTCCAAAGAAGTGGGAGCCGTGGAGGAGGTGACACTGAATTCATCATTCCAATGGAAAAAGCCAAAGTATGTTGCTCGGGTTCACTGTGGATATGAGTGGAACAAGTACAACAGAGTCCATTATGATCATGATCATCCTCCTCCAAAGACGGTGCAAGGCTACAAGTTTGACATTCATTACCCAGAACTAGTTGGGAAGGCTCCACAGTACATTGTGGAGAAGGATGGGAGCAGCACTGAGACTTGTCTCCTTAGGTTTCATGCAGGATTGCCTTATGAGGATGTTGCATTTCGAATAGCAAACAAGGAGTGGGACTCTGCGCGGAAAAGGGGATTCAAGTGTACCTTTGATCATGGTATCTTGCAGCTTCACCTCAACTTTAAACGATTCCCTTATCGTAGATGATGTCCTTCAAGTTGCATGGCCATGTCATTAGTTCTATAATTTTTTCTTGGTTTTTATGGTTAAAATATCTGTCAACATTTGATCAACACATAGACTACAATTTATAGTGATGCACTTTGCAGGTCATCAATAGTTCATTGTATTAGTAACTACAGGTTGCTTCTTCTTGTACTTATTTGTGTAAAATGTTTGGCCTGTCTTTCATATTTGGAGTCATTCTACTTCTGTTATTGCTTGTAAACCAGTGGTTGTGGGTTTGCATGCAGGGTGTGATCAGATCATCAGACCATTGTGATGTTCTGTAGAAAGTGGCATTACTTTAACAAGTCTATTGAGGCCGTATCTTGTCAAAAACCCTTTGTATTTGATCTATCAGTTCTGCAAGTTAGGTAAGCGCACACCTCTCTTATGTTGCATTATTAGTTCCTTACATAACGTTTTGTCTGATCAGGTTATTTATTAAGCCTTTTTGTCAAAATATGTTAAGGAGGAAAGGTGACAAATTTCTAGTTTTTTCTCTGATCAAGATGCATTGCTAATGCTCTTTTTGGGAATTTTATTTGATATATATTTTTTTACTGAAATTTTAAAATGTGTATACTAAGGAAGGTAAGAACAAGCACCTCAATGACAAAAGTAAAAATGCATATAGCGGATCTCTGATGGCAAGACCTTATCCATAATTTCTGAAAATAAGATATTTATATAATGTAAAACTTGCATCTAAATTTGGATTTAACTAAGGGCATACCCAAATTTATATCAATGAGTCAAATAATATGAAAGTAAATAATATCAATGAGTCAAGATATATCAGCTTATATCTGATAATGTTTTTTCATAAATCATATTGATGGGTGCTTATACCAGTACATATCAGGATCTTAACCCAGATAATAACTGTGATTTAAAAGTTTGTGCAGTTCAGTGTATCACAATGTTGCTCAACTAAACAAGTTAGTTTGGCTAGCTATGAAGCTTGAGTACTTCTGAATAACAAATGGAAAGTGTTGTGTTATAGTTTTTATTTTTTAATTAATTATGCTAAATTATATATTATATCGGCATGCTTATAAACTAGTGATAGAAAGTACTTATGGGTCAATTTTTTCTGAGTAGACTAATTCTACTCTCATGTTGCTGCCGAAATCTATCCTCCGACTCGGGCGCAGTCGGGCCGTAGCGTGGGCTCTCCGCTTGGGTGGACCTGCAAAACAGTCCTCACGCGAGAGGCGTTGGGGGTGGCCCTCTGCGGAAGACCCTCTGAGGCTCAAGTCAATAGAGATTAGCAATCAACAAAAATGGGGAGAAAGCTCTCGCTGAAGAGTCCCTCCAGGGCTCTGAACAGAGCGCTAATGGCGGAAGCTAAGGCAGAAGGAGAGAGGGTGTCAGTGAGCAAGTGCACATGATGGCCCGTACCTTAGAAGCAGAAAACGGTCGTATTTATAGGGGGTCACCTGACTGCTTGGAGGCATCGTGGGTCTGAAAGCCGTTGAGATCCGAATCGAGTTTGTTATGATGCCAGCGGGATCTGTATCTTGTCAGTTAGAGGATCGACGGCTGTGAGAGCTAGTTGATGCCATGAGGTTTAATGATCACATGGACCTAAGCCACTCTTGCGGGTCCTAGGCCACCTCTGGGCATGATTCGCCGCATGGAATCTTATTCAGTTATAGTTGATTCGAATTCTTATGCGCCATATTTCGCAGAGGTATTTTGAACGCTGTGGTTCAGTCATCATGGTTCCGCGGAGGTAGGTGACAAGGGGCCAATATGGCAGCCATAAAGCCTTAAAGCAGGTGGATGCACGTGGCCTTTATGAGGCCATAAATGCCTTGGTGCGCATAGCGCGGCTACAGAAGCCGAGCTATAGTGCCAAGGCGGAGAGAAGGCGGAGACGACGTCGAGTCGTGGCAAGAGGACACCGGAGAGAGGGAGCTGGGCCAGCCTCAGCCTCGGCCAACATAGCTCAACCAGCCTTAGCCTCGGCTAGCTTCAGCATAGCTCGGCCAACATAGCTCGGCCATCATAGCTCGGCCAGCCTCAGCCTCGGTCAGCTTCAGCATAGCTCAGCCAACATAGCTCGGCCAGCCTCAGTCTCGGCCAACATAACTCGGCCTCCGCAACCACGCTATGTCTCTTGTATCAAGGCATTTATGGCTTCATAAAGGCCATGTGCATCCACCTGCTTCAAGGCATTTATGGCTGCCACGTTGACCCCTTGGCACCTACCTATGCGGAACCATGACAAAATACCTCTGCGGAATCCTGCACGTAAGAATTCGAATCAACTATAACTGAATAAGATTCCATGCGGCGAATCATGCCCAGAGGTGGCCTAGGACCCGCAAGAGTGGCCTAGGTCCATGTGATCATTAAACCACATGGCATCAACTAGCTCTCCCAGCTGTCGATCCACTAACTGATAAAATACGGATCCCGCTGGCATCATAACAAACTCGATTCGGATCTCAACGGCTTTCAGACCCACGATGCCTCCAAGCAGTCAAGTGACCCTCTATAAATACGACCGTCTTCCTGCTTCTAAGGTACGCGCGCCATCCTGCACACTTGCTCGCCCCTCCTTTCCACCATTAGCGCTCTGCTCTGAGCTTTCGAAAGGCCTTCCTGGAGAGACTCTTCAGCGGGAACCTTCTTCCCATATTTGTTGATTGCCAATCTTCATTGACTTGAGCGTCGGAGGGTCTTCCGCAGAGGGTCACCCCCAACGCCTCTCGCGTGAGGACTATTTTGCAGGTCCACCCAGCCCTATCACGCCTGAGTCGAAGGACAGATTTCAGCAGCAACACTCCTAAACATAAAGGGCTCTTAGAGCCTAGGTGTAACGTGCAAAGTCATGTGCATGTATGAACAAAGTAAGGTCACATTTTTGAAATAAATAATAAAATAATTTATAAGCAAAATTTATAGCCATTGAAATTGTTACTAGACCTCTAGGGAAACTCTCCTTCAGTTTTAACAATTGAAACAATTTAAGTTACTTTACAAAAATCTATTTAAGCTATTTTAAAAATCTTTTCTCATTAAGAGATCCATTATTGATCTAATTTTTTCTTTCTTTAATGGATAAATAACTAATTTGATTTTTAAAACTCTTTCCAAAATATCAATAATTTTTGCACTAATTTAAAAATATAATATATAATATGGAATGCGGATGATTGATTGAGATAATTTAGGTGTTCTTTTTTAACAACCAAAATCGATGGTTCGGTTTCAAAAAGTCATGGAAAAATATTACTACTTTTGACTTTAACAAAATTGATTTGGATATTATTATGAGACCTTTAAGGAGAGAATTCTGTTTCCTTTTTAACAACCAGAATTATCTCATTTATTTTACAAAACTGATTCTAACTATTTTCAAAATCTTTCATCGTTAAGAGATCCATGAGCAATCTAATTTTTTCTTTCTTTAATGGATAAATGATTAATTTGATTTTAGTTTTTTTTCAAAATATGATTGATTTTTGTACTAATTTCGAAATATAATCTACAAATATGGAAAAGTGGACATCTGATTGAGATAATTTAGGTATTCTATAAAAAATGGGGGTGTATTTTTGGTATAAAAAATAAAAGGCAGAATGTAGGAGGAATTCCTCGATTATGAAACTCTTTTTTAATATACTAGAGATTAAAATCATTGAATTTTTAAATGTTCCATAAAGATCAATGCAAGTCATAAGGTACAAAGAGAAGAGAAACAGTTTGGGAGAGGGAGAGTAAACAATAGAAAGATGATAATTGGAAGGTGTGGTCGCTTGATAGAAAGTCTCCATTTTTTTTTTTTAAAATCTATAGTATCTTGATGTCCTTCCTCCTCTTTCTCAAATGATGCCTTGTTTTTGGTGTTCCATCGCTTTCTTTTTTAATTTTTAACCTTTTTATAAAGAAAGAAAAATAATTATATATGGGATGGTGCATCATAAAATCATTGGTCTAATAAATATGTGATGGTACATTATAAATATAGCTTATTAAGAAAGTGCATATTTCTTGTATCTCTAATCAGATCAAAAGTCCATGCTTTTTTGTCCTCATGTATGCCTAAATGAAGGCGCTTTAGGCACTGGCAAGGCACTGGAATCATTTCAGGACCAATTGAGGGGAAAACGACTAGATAATTTGGTTATATGCAATATAGGTCTAGGGATGCACAATAATTAAGTAAATATATTTTGAAAGAAAGGAAGTTAGAGAGAGAGAGAGAGATTAAAAATCATATGAAAAAAAGCAGGAAGACTAAATATCTTCGTCTTACAAAATTGAGCAGAATAAAAAAAATGATTCACATAGCTGGTCCCAACTAATTAGGGTCAAGACTTTATTTTTGTTATTGTTATTATAGACTAATCCTATTCTGAACCTGGAATCTGGCATTTGGCAATGACTTTTTTTTTTTCCTTTTTTGAGATATGTCATTGATTTTTTAACAGATGCATTTTCACATTGGTTTCACTCCTTCAATGATATAATCTTTTCTTACCTGCTGTAATTCATCAAATTGGGATCCATTAAAGTTGATCCGTTAAGGAGTCTGAGGAAATACATAGGAAATTATGACTTCTAGTTTACCGGTTTGTTTCAATTGAAAGCTTTATAACCTAGCTGGTGTTATATGGCCAATTCTCTCTTTGTGAGATTGGAAACTTCTAAGTCACAAACTGGTTCTGTATGTGGGTTTGCTTTGTGCTGGAGGGAAGAGAAGTGAATTTTGGTGCCTCAAAATCATGTTAGTGATGATGTAATTCAAGTTGTTATTTCAGCTTTAGGTCTTGTTTATTGGTTAATTTTTCTCTTTCATCAGATCAACTGACAAAATCAAGTTTTGTTGCCAGTTTTTTAAGCATATGTTTTAAAAAGAACCACTTACATCAGTTTGTGTTGTTCTTTTCAGCAGTTGCAGGAAATGAGTTACTGTAGGTGAACATGGTGGGTGGTTCTGTGAAGGTGCTGCTTAACCTATAATTTCGTCTTTTACAAAAACTATGCTTGGAAACTCCCTTTCTTTAGCACACATGCTAGAAAAAATAAAGCAGCAGCAAATAAACAAGGTTATCTATTAAGATGCATATCATGATAGCAGAGAATTTTTAATTAGATGGGGGAAGTGCAGCCATCCACGCTTTCTAAAGACATGCATCACAATGCATCTCGGAAGGAACAGAGGGTGCTAGCCTGGGGGTTCAAATAGTAGAATGGATTCCATTTGATCTTAAACCTGATATTGGGACTCCAACAGAATATTACTCAACACGTTGCTATCATCAAATGTAATGGCAATATGATGGTTATTGATGACGCCGATTACTAATCCTGAACGTAAGGATGAGAAAGTGGATTAATTGGAGGATCTCTGCTTCACCGAGTTTCCTACAAAAAGCCTCAGAACCGGAGGGATTCTTCAGTGAGACTCTCCGACGTTCAAGTCAGCAATCGAGGTCACAGCAGAAGAGGAGCTCGAATGAACTCTTTTTAGATGAAAAATGTGTTCCTGAGGAAGAGGGATTCCTCTCTGGGTGTTAGGATAGCGATTTTTTGGGGTTATTGCTCATACCTGATTACTGAGTGGATTCACCTCTTTATAGGGGTTGACATCTGCATGATCACGTGGGATTCCGTGAAAAGAGAATGTCCACGGAGTTCTTGGGAGTTGTGTGAACCTGGGCTGGTTGGTGGTCCTGTCCCATCAGAGAGGAAGAAAACGGCGGTTGGTGGGCTATGTCCCATCAGCTAGTGAGGCTATTGGGTAGTTGGGTCTAGTCCCATCAGCAGCGTGGCCAGTGGGTTGTTGGATCTGGCGTTGTCAGGCGGCGCGGGTCAGAGAGGTAGCGTCCTGAGCTATTAGGGCCGTGTTGGGGCAGATTTGAAGGAAACAGGGGAGTCTCGACTCTCCCGAGAGAGCCGAGGCTTAGTTGGGTCGGCCAGGGGTGGCCGGGCCCAGCCTTGCCGACTAGGAAGTGCCGGGGCGGGGTCGATCAGGAATGGTCGGGGCCGGCTCGGTGGGCTTGGAGACGACCAGGAATGGTCGGGGCCGACTCGGCGGGTTTGGAGACGCCGGGGCCGAGAGGGGCCGACCAGGAATGGTCGGGGCCGACTCGGTGGGCTTGGAGATGCCGTGGCCGAGAGGGGCCGACCAGGAATGGTCGGGGCTGACTCGGGGGGCTTGGAGACGCCGGGGCCGAGAGGGGCCGATCAGGAATGGTCGGGGCCGACTCGGCGGGCTTGAAAACACCGCGACCGAGAGGGACCGACCAGGAATGGTCAGGGCCGACTCGGCGGCCTTGGAGACGCTAGGGCCGAGAGGGGCCGACCAGGAATGGTCGAGGCCGACTCGGCGGGCTTGGAGACGCCGGGCGCACTAATGTTTTGGTTTTGCCGAAATTGCCCTTATGGCTGCGTCACATCAGATGCCCCCCTGGCCCTGAACACTAAGGACCGCGTGTCTACAATCCTTTGGGCGAAAGGGGCGCAAAAATTCAAAAAGAATGATTGCCTCCTTAGTGCGCTTTAAATGGTTTGATGAGCTGGCGCTTTGTCCCGAGGCAGCGTCGCTTCGAAGATCTCCTGCAATCATGCGTTAGGTGAGGCTGACGTTGGCGCCGGATCGCTCCGGAGAGGGCTTATCGGGGGATGGAAAAAGGCAAGGATCATCATTGCTGCTCTGTTTTCCATGTCCCACAATTGGCCAGGGATCACGCCTTTTGGAGTGAATCAAGGCAGCACGCCTCGGGCGCAGGCGAGATTTTTGGCTGGCAGCCTGTAATGCAATGGACGCGCGCCGCGTGGCAGGATCTCGGGTGACGTTAGCCGATGGTGGAGGCTATAAAAGCATTACAAGAGCCTACGGAAACCTTTACACTGCCATTGCTTTCTTCCACTTTCTTCTTCCTTGAGTTCTTATGTGATCTGAGTCCTTCCAATTCTCAGGTTAGTTTCATCCCTTACTTCACCTATGGACTGTCGTGCCATTAGGGAGGGCAAGAGACCCGTAGAAGAGTCTTCCCAATCTAGTAGTGAAGACCAGGCCCCTGTAGCTAGTAGTCGAATGCCTCAGTCGGTGGGTGGTGTCGTTATCCATGACCAATCGGGGGCAATAGGACCTTCGACCACCTCCGGTCCTCCTATTAGGGTAGTTCCCTTGTCCTCTCGCCGTCCGGCGCTTCCTCCGGCGGTGAGTTCTAATCCAGCGGGTCCAGCGGGGGTGGCCTCAACCATGACCTCTAAGAACGTAGAGGTCGTTAGGGCTAAATACCAAGTCCATGACTTCATTGGCCTGTCCGTGCCGGGGCCCGAAAAACTAGGTCCCTGACTTCATTGGCCTGTCCGCGCTGGGGCTCGAAGATAGGGTAACCATTGACCATCCAGGTCGGGTCGCTATGTACGAGGAGTTCTTCCGATGCGGGCTGCGCCTTCCTTTCCATCCTTTTTTCCTTAATCTCTTAGATAGGTATAGGTTAGTGCCGGCACAGTTGACTCCAAACTTGATTCGGATCATCTGCGCCTTTGTCATCCTTTGTCATTTCGAGGAGGCCCGCCCAGGGCTATCTCTGTTTCGAGCTTTCTATAAGCTTCGCCGTCAAGGTGAGGGTGCCTGGGGGCATTTACCGCCAGGCCGGGTAGAGCTTTCCCCTTAGGCCTCCCGTCCAAAATTAGGGGGTGGAAACCTAGATTTCTTTTTGCCCACGTCGAGAGGGTAAGGGCCGCTTGGAGGGAGCCCGATACTAGCTCCAACGAAGATTCCACCGTGAGGGATAGGGATAGGGAATTATTCACCCAACTTTCCAACTATCAAATCCCCGGCTACAAGGAACTCCTGTCCGAGGAGAACCTGTTAGAAGTCGAGTTAGCCCCGGTGACCGGTGAGCTTGGCGCCTGAATCCTTCTGTCCCGTCCTTCGATTTACTGTATGCCGCCACTAATGCCCATTATTCTTTTCTGTGCAGCAATGAAGGTTTCCGTCAGCAATTTCGAGGCCGTTTTGAGGCAGAAGAGGCAGGCGGCCGGAGAGCCGTCCAGGCCAGCGAAAAGGATTCGAAGAAGGGAGCCAGCCGGGCCGGCCGCAGCCCTCACAGCCCCAGCGCCTGCGGAGGAGCCGGTTGAGAAGAAGCCGGTCGGCGGAACGGCTCCGAAGCCAGCTGGGGCTGAAATTGAAGAAGGGGAGATCCCGGCCACCATCGAAACAACGGTGGTGGTCTTGGATGAGGAGAAAACCCCCGCCACCACCGATATGCCCGAGTCGGGGCGGGTTACCATCGCCGTCGGCCCCCCGGCTACTGCCGAGCCGGGGAGGGAGAGCGCTCCCCCAACTGCTGGTGAGGGGGAGTGAGTCGCCAGGAAGGCCCGGACGGGGCAAAGGCGACCGAGAGGCGGTGGGGCGAGCCGAGGAGCTCATCCCCTCAACCGGCCCGGCACCCGGCCCGCCCCCAAGCCGAAGGTCCGCATGAGGGACAGACACGGCTGGTCCCTACAATCGACACGATGGCGGACACCGCACAAGCCTCCCGCCTCCTGTCGGGAGTTCGGACCGCCGAGTTCGAAGAGGAGATGCGGGGATTGAGCCACTCTGCACACCTGGATATGGTCATGGTCGCCGTTGTCCAGGTACTTTTTGAATCTTCCTCATTTTCCCTAATGTTTTTTCCTTCCTGCAGTTAACATGTTTCCTCTGCTACAGATGGCCAACGGCGCAATTGGTCTTCGTGAGGCACTCGCCCACTCCTCAAATACGATGATCAAGGCCCTGGCGCGGGCCGACAAATATAAGAAGGAGAGCATGGCGCAGGCCGAGAGCCTTGCCTGCCTTCATCAAGAGGCCTCGGCCCGGGAGGAGAGCGCGGCCGGCCGCCTAAGGGAGATGGAGAGCCGGGTCTCCACAGCTGAGGCCAAAATGGAGTTGGCCTCAGAAAGGTCGAAGGCCACCGCGGCGCAGAATGAAGAGCTGACCCAACGGCTCCAGAGCGCCAATGAGGAGGTCCGGGCCGCAGGGGAGAGGGCCGCTGCCGCGGAGAAAGCGGCAGCGGAAGCGGTATCGGAGAAGGCCGGGGCGGTGGCCTGTGCCGATGAGGCTAGTGCCCGTGCCGAAGAAGCTGAGAACAGGGCCTAGGAGGCCGAGGCGCGAGTCAAGGAGGCCGAGGCCAAAGCGCAGCGGGCTGAAGCCGAGGCGGGGCAGGCCGTCTCCAATTACAAGGCCTCGCCGGAGTTTAAGCAAGAAGTCATCGAGGCCAGCCTCGATGCTTATCTTCAAGGCTTCGAGATGTGCAAGGTCAAGGTATTTGTGGCCCTCGAGATCGACATTGCTGAAATTGAAGACATCCGGTCTGGGGAGCTTGATGAGGAGCCAGCAGAGAAAGAGGACGAGAAGAAGCCCGGCCCCGGCGAGCCTTGAAGACCCACTGTCCATTTTTCTTCCTTGTCTTGTGTAACTGGCTTTAGGCCCAATTTTGTACTTACCCTTGACTGTTAATGAAGAAACTTTTCTGTCAAAGCTTCTCAATTTAGCACCTCTTCTTGATTACTAATAAAGAAGAGATTTTTATTAAACTTTGCTCTATCCATTCCTTCTTCTTTTGGGGAAAACGCCTAACTGTGTTTTTACTTCACGCGGCCGAATCGCATATGCTGAGAACGTCACAGCCAAACGTTGCATCTTCTGAAATGTTTTCTTAACTTCAAATGTTGCATGCGTTGACCATGCCGCAGCCGAACTGCGACTTTAGAATGGATGATGTTAGAATGCATCCTCGGAATGTAAGTTAGCCATGTGAAAGGTTACTCAAGAGGCCTCACGATGCTGTAGTCAGAGATGGTCAAGGCTGATTCGGCCGTCGCGAGGGCGCCAAGGACGAGCGGGGCTGACCGGGGTGGCTTACGCCGACTCAGTCAGTGTTGGAGGTGCCTGGGTCGATCAGGGTCGACTGGGAAAGGCTGTGGCTGAGCCAGCCGACTCGAAGTCTGTGAGGGTTGCGCGGAGCCTTCGGAGCTATCTCCATGATCTGGGTTCCATATGAAGGGCGACCTAAACGCATATGGAGGTATTAGGAGGAGCACCGCCGTGCCGGGGTCGAGGGGTGTCCTGCTAGCTGCGGTGCCAGAGATCCTTTTAAGCCACCTCAGGGGTTTATGTGCCGCCCAAGGGGTGACTCGACCGGGTACGGAGCTGTTAGGGTCTTAACCGACTCGGGAGTACCACCGTGCCGGGGCCGAATGGTGTCCCGTTAGCCGCGATGCTGGCGAGCTCCTTTTGAACCGCCTTAGGGGTTTGTGTGCCACCTGAGGGGCGACTCGATCGGGTACAGAGCTGTTAGGGTCTTAACCGACTCGGGGGCACCGCCGTGCTGGGGCCGAATGGTGTCCCGTTAGCCGTGATGCCAGCGAGCTCCTTTTGAACCACCTCAGGGGTTTGTGTGCTGCTTGAGGGGCGACTCGATTGGGTACGGAGCTGTTAGGGTCTTAACCAACTCGGGGGCACCACCATGCCGAGGCCGAGTGGTGTCCCATTAGCTGCGATGCCGGCGAGCTCCTTTTGAACCGCCTCAGGGGTTTGTGTGCCGCCTGAGGGGCGACTCGATTGGGTACGGAGCTGTTAGGGTCTTAACCGACCCGGGGGCATCGCTGTGCTGGGGCCGAGTGGTGTCCCATGAGCCGTGATACCGGCGAGCTCCTTTTGAACCGCCTTAGGGGTTTGTGTGCCGCCTGAGGGATGACTCGACCGAGTACAGAGCTGTTAGGGTCTTAACTGACTCGGGGCCGTCGTGCCGGAGCCGAGTGGTGTCCCGTTAGCCGCGACGCCGGTGAGCTCCTTTTGAACCACCTCAGGGGTTTGTGTGCCGCCTGAGGGGCGACTCGACCGGGTACGAAGCTGTTAGGGTCTTAACTGACCCGAGGGGCACCGCCGTGCCTGGGCCGAGTGGTGTCCCATGAGCCGCGATGCCGGCGACCTCCTTTTGAACCACCTCAGGGGTTTGTGTGCCGCCTGAGGGGCGATTCAACTGGGTACAGAGCTGTTAGGGTCTTAACCGACTCGGGGGCACTACCATGCCGGGGCCGAGTGGTGTCCCGTTAGCCGCGATGCCGGCGAGCTCCTTTTGAACCGCCTCAGGAGTTTATGTGCCGCCTGAGGGGCGACTCGACCGGGTACGAAGCTATTAGGGTCTTAACCGACTCGGGGGCACCATCATGCCGGGGCCGAGTGGTGTCCCGTTAGCCGCGATGCCGGCAAGCTCCTTTTGAACCACCTCAGGGGTTTGTGTGCCACCTGAGGGGCGACTCAATCGGGTACGGAGCTGTTAGAGTCTTAACCGACTCGAGGGCACCGCCATGCCGGGGCCGAGTGGTGTCCCATTAGCCGTGATGCCAGCGAGCTCCTTTTGAACCGCCTCAGGGGTTTGTGTGCTGCCTGAGAGGCGACTCGACCGGATACAGAGCTGTTAGGGTCTTAACCGACTCGGGGCCATCGTGCCAGGGCCGAGTGGTGTCCCGTTAGCCGCAATGCTGGTGAGCTCCTTTTGAGAGACCTGGTCTTTGGGTGCGAGGGAGAATAGGCTGTGGCGTCAGAAGGGACCTCCTTTATTGCTCATACTCTAGGGGAATACTTTATTGATACTATTGGCGGAGGTTATCCGCATTCCAGGTACGCGGAATGGGTTGTCCGTTGAGTTCTTCTAGCTTGTATGCCCCCCGGTGGAGTGTCTCGGCGACACGATAAGGGCCTTCCCAGTTGGGAGATAGCTTGCCTCCCTCTGTAGGCTTAGAAACCTCAGCTTTTCTCAACACCAAGTCTCCGCGGCGAAAAACCTTGAGACGAACTCGAGAATTGTAGTACTTGGCTCCTCGCTGACGATAGGTCGCCATGCGCAGCCTCGCCTGATCATGCGCCTCATCGATGAATTCTAAATTAGCCCGAATCAATGCGGAGTTGTTTTCCTCGTTGAAGGACTCCATACGTGGACTGGGTAGTCCAATCTCAACGGGAATGACGACTTCGGATCCAAAGGCAAGACTGAAGGGAGTCTTGCCCGTCTGGGCTCTGGGGGTCGTGTGGTAAGCCCATATCACACTAGGGAGCTCTTCCACCCACCGACCTTTGGATCCGTCTAGCCGAGTTCTGAGTCCCTTAGGATGATGCGGTTCATGACCTCGGCCTCTCCGTTGGTTTGGGGGTGGCCGACAGAAGTGAATCTGTGATGAATTCCTAGTTCGTCACAGAAGGCTTTAAATGCTTCGTTGTTGAATTGGCGGCCATTATCCGTGATGAGGTGAGGCAGGCCAAATCGGCATATGATCAACTTCCAGAAGAAAGCTTTGACTTTGCTTTCAGTGATCTTGGCCAGTGCTTCGACCTCGACCCATTTGGTGAAATAGTCGATGGCGACTAGCAAGAATCTTCGTTGCCCTGAAGCCGGGGGAATGGCCCGAGGATATCCATTCCCCACTGAGCGAAAGGCCATGGGGCTGAGAGTGGGTTCAGTGGGATAGATGGTTGATGTTGAATGTGTGCGTGGCGCTGATAACCATCGCACTTCTGAACTAATTTAGCCGCATCTTCCTTCATAGTGAGCCAGAAATATCCCTGACGAAGAGCCTTTTAGGCTAGGGATCTGCCCCCCAGATGATTTCCACAGATGCCCTCGTGGATTTCTCTAAGGATGTAGTGGCGTCGGCGGGTCCTACACACTTGAGCAGGGGGTAGGAGAACGATCTTCTGTACAGACGTCCGTCGAGAGGATGAATTTGGAAGCCCTCCACCTGAGCAGCCTGGCTTCATTGCGGTCTCCAGGGAGTGTACCATCAGTAAGGTAGCGGACGTAGGCATCCATCCATGTGGGATCTTGGGTGAGCGGGAGGATTTCCTCGCTATCCTTATGCTAGGCCTTTCTAAATATTCAATGTAAGCATCCCTTGCCATGCCGTTGGCAGAGGTGGCAGATAAGAGAGGATGTCGGCCTTGGCATTCTCGCTCCGAGGAATGTAACTGATACTGAAGTAAGGTAGCGGGGAGATCAAAAGCTGAACCTTGCTCAAGTACTGGGTTATAACAGGGTCACGCGCCTCGTACTCTCCGTTGATTTTCCCGGAGACAAGTTGCGAGTCTGTGAAAGCTCTGAGACACCTTATTCCAAACTCCTGTGCTAGCCTTAATCCGGCCAATAGGGCTTTGTATTCAGCTTGATTGTTGGTGGCCTCGAATAGAAACCGCAGGGCGCATTCTGTCCTCTCTCCCCCCGGCCCGGCAAGAATGAGGCCGGCGCCGCTTCCCTGAGAGTTTGATACGCCATCCACATGAAGGATCCAAGTTTCTCCATCGCCGTTTGGTTCGGGCTCGCGCTGTTCCTTGTAACCTCTTCAGTCACCTCCTCCGCCCAAGTGCATTCAACTAGGAAGTCGCTAAAACTTGGGACTTCAGAGCCGATCATGCCTGGAAGGAGAGGTCGAACTCTCCTAGCTTGATGGCCCACTTGGCGAGTCGGCCTGAGGTATCCGGACAAGCCAGGATGGCTCAAAGGGGCTAATCCGTGAGCACCACGATAGGATGAGCTTGAAAGTATGGGCGGAGGCGCCGCGGAAACTATCAGGGCGAAAATAACTTTCTCTATCTTAGGAGTATCTAACTTCTGCGTCATGAAGGACCTTGCTCACATAATAGACGGGTCTCTGGGTCCCGTCGGCGTCGAGACGCACCAGGACGAGCTAACGGCTTCCGAAGAAGCAGCTAAGTAAGGAAGAGACTTTCTCTCTTGGCTTGGACAGGAGCGGCGAAGAGGACAGGAACGCCTTCAACCCGTCGAAGGCTTTATGGCAATCGTCTGCCCACTCGAAGCTGTTCATCTTTCGCAGGGCCTTGAAGAAAGGCAAGCATCTCTCGGCCGATTTGGAGAGGAAATGGCTTAGAGCCGCTATCCTCCCTGTTAGTCGCTGCACTTCCTTCTTGCTGGACTGGCCTCATGTCGAGTATGGCGCTGATCTTCTCCGGTTCGCCTCGATCCCCCTGGGTCACCATGAAACCCAGGAACTTGCCCGCTGTGACCCCGAAAGCACATTTTTGGGTTCAGCCTGACTTGGAAACGACGGAGGTTATTAAAGGTTTCCTCCAAGTCGGAGACGTGATCGGAGGCGCGGGTGCTCTTTGTCAGCATGTCATCTACATAGACCTCCATATTCCGCCCTAGCTGGTCCTGGAACACTCTATTCATCAACCTTTGGTAGGTTGCCCCCGCATTCTTGAGGCCGAAAGGCATCACTTTGTAGCAATAAATGCCTTTCTCCGTTACAAAGGATGTGTGCTCCTCGTCGCTGGGGTCCATCCTTATCTGATTATATCCGGAGAAGGCATCCATGAAGCTGAGGAGTTCATGCCGAGGTAATCCACCAGCTGAGGTCCAAGGCAAGGTATCCACCAGCTGATCTATCCTTGGCAGGGGAAAGCTATCTTTCGGACATGCTTTGTTGAGGTTGGTGAAGTCTATGCAAATTCTCCAGCTCCCATTTGCCTTACGTACCATGACCACATTAGCCAGCCAACTAGGGTAGTGTGCCTCCCGGATGTGGCCGGCACTGAGCAGCTTGTTGACTTCCTCGTCAATAGCCTTTTGCCAATCGGGAGCGAAGCTTCTCTTCCTTGCGGATCGGACGGTACCGTGGGTCAATGTTGAGCTTGTGGGTGATTACCTCGGAGGGATGCCGGGCATATCAGATGCTGACCAAGCGAAAACGTCCGAGTTAGCCCTCAAAAAGGTCAAGAGGCGCTCCCGATCCTCTGGGGGAAGGAGTCCGCGACACGGACGGTCTTCGTCGAGTCGTCTCCAAGAGGGAAAGTTAGGAGGTGCTCAGCTGGTTCCCTCCCTTGCTAGAGTCCCTGGGTCGGATGCTTCTAAAGCTGTTCAGCTCCAGAGGACTTGATGCCGCGTGGTAACAGGGCAGGACCGGGCTGGTCTCACCGCATCTCTCCAACTCCTGCACTAATGGGGAACTGCACCAGTAAACGTCGGGTGGAGATAACTGCATCCAAAAGGTTCAGACCTGGACGCCCGAGAATGGCATTGTACGCCAAAGGGACCCTCACGACCAGAATTTCATGATCACTGTGCTTTGGCATGGCGGCGTTCGGCTGTCACAGGCAAAAGTATCTCGCCTTCAACCCTTACAGAGTCCCCAGTGAATCCGACCAACGGGGCTGCCACAGGTTGAAGGGAGTCTAAAGATAATCCCATCCGAACAAAAGCGTCTAAGTAAGGATGTCAGCTGAGCTGCCACTATCAACTAATATCCTTTTTACAGGGTGCTTGGCGATCGTCATAGAGACGACGATGCCTTCATTGTTGACATTTTCCATAACAGCAGATTCCCCCCAGGAATTACATTGTTCGGCGCCTCCTCCCCCCTCGGCCGCTTAGATGCAGAGGCTGATCCCAGGACACCATTCCCACCGTCCGCTCCGTGGGGGCTTGTCGACCGGGCTTGAACAGGTGGTCCCATGAGGGCCGGCAGCGGCTTCTTCTGAACATACTTGCCGAGGTAGCCCGCTGAATGAGCTCCTCGATGGCCCGCTTCAAGCTGTAGCAGCTGTCAGTGTCATGGCCATAATCCCGGTGAATCGGCAGTAACGGCTTTTGTCGCGGGGAGGACCTTTCTTCATGGGGGAGGGCGCTGGAGGTAAGACTCGCCCTTGATCTCCATTAGGATGTGGGATCGAGGGGCGAGAAGAGGTGAGCTTGTTCTCGTCGGGACAGGGCTCCGCACCTGTTGTCGGTCGGCGAGGCGGGTCAGATCGCCGGTGTCGAGGGGGCCCACTCGGCTCGGGCGAGCGGGCTTGTGACTGGAGCTCCTTGAAGATTCTCGGCGGGTGAAGTCAGCCTCATCCGCACGGATGTACTTTTGAGCCTGAAGGAGGTTGGAGTAAGAGCTCGGGGGTTTTTTGTCCAAGGAGAAGGTGAAGCGGATGAAAGGAGTCCCGCTTAGCGCCAATGTTGCTACCGCATCGTCGAGATGGTAGACTTCGAGGGCGGCAGCCTTGAACGGGACACAAAGTCCCAGCGACTCCCCTCCTTCTGGCGCACGGAGAGGAGGCTGTCCGCTACCCTTGGGATCCACCGGCAGGCATCGAAGTGTGCCAGAAAGGCCTTCTCAGCTCTCGAAGGAATCGATGCTGTGAGGGGGCAGGCGCGAGTGCCACACGCGAGCGGCCTTCCATAGAGTGGCAGGGAAGGCTTTAGAGAAGGGCATTCGAAGCGCCTTGGACTTGCATCATCGCTTTATAGCTCTCAAGATGGTCGAGAGGATCTGTCGTACGTCGTACGGATCCACCTGGGGGAAGCAGAATCGGGAGGGAACAGCTCCTCCAATATCCGGCGGGTGTAAGGAGGACGGGTGTCAAACTCTTCCTCCGGTTGGTGATTGATTTTCCTGCGAGTTCATCTAGTCGCCTATTGTACTCATCAGGCGTTCCTCCGCCTGGCGATTGCTGGAGCCCTCCGGGATGGTTCGGAGGAAGAAGAAGAGGAAGAAAGAGAAGGTGAAAGATGCGGGAGTCGAGACTTCCGCTTTGGCTCCTCCTGATAATGCGCTCAGGAGGAAGTTTGCTGGGGCCACGATCGGGGGATCGTGGCTGCTTGGGGGGCTCACGGCGAGGCTTCCTAGGGGAAGTGGGTGACGATCGGCCTCCCGCCGACCTGCCTCCCGTCGAGGAGAGCCTCCCCTCGCCGACTGCTGACTGGCGGGGGAGCGTCTGTGCTGGGTGGCCACGGACTGTTGCTGCTGGAGCCCGTGGACCATAGCGGTGAGAGCTTGGACTTGTTGGGAGATGGTCGCTAGTCGCTCCGCAGTCTGAATAGCTGCATCTGGCGATGGGCAGGTGACGGGAGGATCGGTAGCAGTGGGATTGGCCTCCTGCTGCCTAACTAGCGGGGAAGCCCCGCTGGACAGCTAACGGAAGCATTCTGAGCTCGTGTTACCACATGGCTTCAAGAAGAAAAGAGGGGGGAGCAGAGTTCGGCGAGATGTAGCACAGGGAGCCCTGAGATACAAGTTGTGTCCTGCACTGCGCTCCCCTTCCTAGCGCGCCAGTCTGATGACGCCTGATCACTGATCCTGAACGTAGGGATGAGAAAGCGGATTAATCGGAGGATCTCTGCTTCACCGAGTTTCCTGCAAAAAGCCCCAGGACCGAAGGGATTCTCCGATGGGACCCTCCGATGCTCAAGTCAGCAATCGAGGTCACAGCAGAAGAGGAGCTCGAATGAACTCTTTTCAGATGAAAAAGGTGTTCCCGGGGGAGGGATTCCTCTCTGGGTGTTAGGATAGCGATTTTTTGGGGTCATTGCTCATACATGATTACTGAGTGGATTCACCTCTTTATAGGGGTTGACATCTGCATGATCACATGGGATTCCGTGAAAAGAGAATGTCCATGGAGTTCTTTGGAGTTGTGTGAACCTGGGCTGGTTGGTGGGTCCTATCCCATCAGAGAAAATGGCGGTTGGTGGGCTAAGTCCCATCAGCTAGTGGGGCTATTGGGTAGTTGGGTCAGTCCCATCAGCAGCGTGGCCAGTAGGTTGTTGGATCTGGCGTTGTCAGGCGGCGCGAGTCAGAGAGGTAGCGTCCTGAGCTACCAGGGCCGTGTTGGGGCAGATTTGGAGAAAACCGGGAGTCTCGACTCTCCCGAGGGAGCCGAGGCTTAGTTGGGTCGGCCAGGGGTGGCCGGGGCCAGCCTTGCCGACTAGGAAGTGCCGGGGCGGGGCCGACCAAGAATGGTCAGGACCGGCTTGGCGGGCTTGAAGACGCTGGGGCCGAGAGGGGCCGACCAGGAATGGTCGGGGCCGACTCGGCGGGCTTGGAGACGCCGGGACCGAGAGGGGCCGACCAGGAATGGTCGGGGCCGACTCGGTGGGCTTGGAGACACCGGGACCGAGATGGGCCAACCAGGAATGGTCGGAGCCGACTCGGCGGGCTTGGAGATGCCAGGGCCGAGGGGCCGACCAGAAATGGTCGGAATCGACTCGGCGGGCTTAGAGATGCCGAGGCAAGAGGGGCCGACCAGGAATGGTCGGGGCCGACTCAGCGGGCTTGGAGACGCCGGGGCCGAGAGGAGCCGATCAGGAATGGTCGGGGCCGACTCGGCGGGCTTGAAAACGCCAAGCGCACTAATGTTTTGGTTTTGTTGAAATTGCCCTGTGGCTGTACCAGTCACATCAGTTATTAAAATATTTGACAACATTAACTGTTGGAATGCCTAGTTGTTTGCAAATCAGATTAGTCCAGAGCTAGCCCAGTGGTCTGCACAATGTGCATGTGAAGATGACTAAATTTCACATAGGGGTCTGCACCATGCCTTGCTAGGTAGGTTTCATGCTCTAATTATGGTACAATGTGCATGCGAGGACTATTAAATTTCCTCTAGTTTGGCCGTGGGGCAAGTTTGGTCTCTAGGGAACTCAGGTTGTGGTCCAACCTAGAGAGCTTGTTTTGGAGTGATGCTTTATTCAAAGAGTGACAAAGTTCTAAGCACAGTTGACACCGGTTGAGGCCTAGCAAGGTTAACATATATAGAATTGCCAAACCCTTTATCAGCTGTAGAAACTGGGGGAAGAGGGATTACAAATTCAGAAAAGGAATTTATTGACAAAAAAGTTGCAGAAGTTTCTGGAATAGCTATGAAAACAAGAAGACATTCCAAGAATGAAAATCAAACAAGAAACTAACTGATCTTAGTGCAATCAACATTTGTAGATTCTTACCACCATTTTATGCTGGAGAGGTAGAGTCAGAACATGAGTCAAGCCTAGTTCTAATTAGATCTGTTGGCAAATTCAGACCCAACTTGTTGGTGGAATTGATTGAAGTTTATCCAACTAACTCTATATAACACAAAAAAAGTTTAGAACGATGGCCATTGCAGTACTTTTCAAATTCTAGTAAAAATATAAATTTAGATAGTTATAACTCAGAAATAATGCTGTTATTTTTGTAACAAAGGGTTCTTTATCTTGAGATGGTAATTATATAATTGAATTAAAATCTTGCCACGTAGCAGCAAACAACATAGCCATGGTTAGGTTCAGGCTGGCTTCCCAAAACTATGTATTCAGACCCGAATTCAGAACCAGCTGAAACTATACATCTATTATTGAATATTGAATAACATGGTCAGGTATGAGATAGAAATGAAGTATTTAACAAGTTATTTAGCTGCACATTGTGAAATATTTAAATAATTTTGATGCATTCAAAAATGCTATCTCATAAGCTATGAAACATGAAAAATACTTGATAAAAAAAAAAAAAAAAAAAACACAGACACACGCACTAAAAAAAGGTATCTATTCAAATCATTATTTCTGTTCCTTAAGCATCCTCACAATTAAAAGCTATAAAGCATGAATATAAATATTAAACCACAATGATGAGATTGTAAAAGGACTAACATAAGTGACGTTCTGGTCAAACAAGATGGGTCATGATTCATTACTCTCTACTTTTTTTTTTTTCTATAACTAAAAAGAAAATAAGACAGATATACATGTGGACTTATATGCAGTTATATTTGTATATATTTATGAGTCCAAGTACGCATATGGATTCCTAAATCCAAACCACACACTGTCTTAGGGTGTAATTTTGAGAACAAAACCAATCCAATGGTTTATTAGGTTTGTTTTTTAATATGTCAAGTTAGTTTTGGTTCAGGTCAGTGTATTATAAATACTGCTACTCCCACACCATCAGCTTACGTAACCTCT
The DNA here is from genome assembly GCA_900491605.1 of Calamus simplicifolius. Classification (NCBI taxonomy): domain Eukaryota; kingdom Viridiplantae; phylum Streptophyta; class Magnoliopsida; order Arecales; family Arecaceae; genus Calamus; species Calamus simplicifolius. Next base: position 1,483,809 of record UESW01003908.1, on the reverse strand, counting down.
TCAATGAGCTTAAAATTCACTCTAATATAAAATCAAAACTTTAGAGTGCTGCTTTCAAGGCTCTATGCCTAGTGGTCACTCTTCTTCAAGTCGTTAAGGTCCTCCATCTTAAGCGAAGACATACCATTTCAATCGTTATAAAGTCAAAAAATGCAAACGAAGTGAATCTCTCTAAAAAGGATATGCATTTATTATGTCATGTAAATATACAAAAGAAGTGAATCTCTCTAAATAGGATATGCATTTATTATGTCATGTAAATAATGAAACAAGACTCATCGCATTTATTATGTCATGTAAATAATGAAACATGACTCATTGCAGGCATATTAGGTATATATCACGTGCATTGCATATATCACATAGGATGCAACTCGCCTACCTAACCAATTAAACAAGTAAATAAAGCTACATTAGGGCATCCAAGGCCATATTATCACATTTAAGAGCTATACTGGTCCCACTCAAATGTGTACAACAAATTATAACTTTGCCGGTGGACCTAATGCCGAAGGTCTAGCTCAAAATACTTAGATGCGTAAAAAAGTTTAGAAAGTCATGAGAGTAATAATTTTTAATGCAAATTTTAATAGTGTAAAGTTTGCTTAAAATTATGTTGGACTGTGCCATAAGCCAAATTTTAAGGATGTAAAAGTTTGCCTATTATCTATGTTTAATTGTATTTACAAATGGATAATAAAATATTATAGATGTAGTTGTTAACTAAGTTTGAAACAAAATTGATATAAAAAAAAGATAAAAATGCCAATACACATGTCTACAATATATTAGGTTATATTATATTATATTATTTATTTATATATGTATATGTGTGTATTGGCATTTTTATTATATTATATTATATTTTTATAGCGTCAATGTATAAATATTTTTTTGAAAAGTTTTTATGTTTGATTTTATCAACCTACTCGTTATGTTAACAATTTAAGATGTTAAAAATTTAGAGGATAAAAAGAAGAAAAATTTATTTTTGAAAAAAAAATATATCTGTGCCAACTGCCAAGCAACCTCTTCACTGTAGATTTGGGTGTTTGGTTTACGGTTAGCGCCACCAAAACGAAACCACAGCCTCTCGGTTCTCAAGCTAAATCCACCTGATCCCAGAATCTAGCAACAAGAGGTACCATTAAATTCGCAAGACCCAATGATGCCGTTCGCCTTGCCCTCTTGACTTGTAGGTGGCTTCCTTGGCGTCGCGCTTCTTTTTCTTCTCTCCTGCCCTCCAATTCCCTTCCTCTAGCCTTCCTCCCCTGAAGACTCGGTTGCCAACTCTCTGAGCAATCCTCCCTTCTACCTAACAGTCTCCCTCTGAAAACGTCCGGTAGAAACCTCGGTTGCCAGCTCTCCGAGCAATCCTTCCTTCCTTCCTTCCTTCCTTCTACCCTAACAGTCTCCCTCTGAAAACCTCCCCTAGAAATCAAAGCATCCACCAACCTCAATCAGTAGATTCCGATCTCTTGCTATGATTTATTTCTCCTCGCTTCTCTATCTACCTTCAATCCTTTCTCGTTGGCTGGAAAAAGCTTCATCTTTTCACTCAGGGTGGCTTGGAGAGGTTGGTCGTCCGTTGAGACACTCTGGGGCGTGAAGTTTGCAGTGGCTCTCTCGTTCCCTCCAAGAATTCTCGCATGTACGTCATCTTTCCCTCTCTTTTTAGACTCAGGTTCCATATTCTTGTTCTCCAATCTAAAGAGGGCCAAATATTTATTTTGATACTGTTTCAGTTTCTGTTCTCAGAGCTCAGCCCCAAGGCCGTTCTCAGATTCTTTCCTGTTAGAGAAAAAATTTTTTGATTTTTTTTTTTTTACAGGCCCTCATCTGTGATCCCAAGATCAAGCATTGCAATCCCAATTCTCCATGTGAAGGAACTCCTCTTTCGAAAAAAATCCCAACTTTTGGTTCTTGTCGAAGGTAGAATCGTACCTGGAAAAGAACTCCAGCTCAATCGTTATTGCTTCAGCGATAAGCTTTCCAAACTCAAGAAAAAGGAGTCCGGTCCTATCTTTTCTCCATTGAGAAGGACATCCCTCTTAGGCAAATCCCTTTCGGTGCCCGGCCCATCCAATGCCGCCATGTAATTTTCCGCTTTCTGCCACGATGCGCCGCAGCTCCTAGCCTTGCCCTTTGATGTCGCTTGCTTGCTGCATCCCTGTGCTTGAGTGCGTCTACTGCCTCGCATGTGCCCGCTGGGCATGGCAGCGCTGCCTCTACAGCGCCGGCCATGACAGCGAGACCTGGGGACTGGCCTCCGTTGATGAATTCGAGCCCGTGCCTCGTCTCTGCCGCCTCATCCTTGCCGTCTATGAGGACGACCTTGACCACCCCCAATGGGCGCCGCCCGGCGGCTATGGCCTCAACCCCCGGTGGGTCGTCCACCGCAAGACCTACGAGGACACCCAAGGCCGCGCGCCGACCTACTTGATATACCTCGATCACGACCATGCCGAGGTTGCCGTTGCTATAAGGGGCCTGCACATGGCTAAAGAGACCGATTACGCGATGCTGCTCGATAACAGGCTCGGGAAGAGGAGATTTGATGGTGGTTACGTCCATAATGGGCTGTTGAAGGCTGCGGAGTGGCTGTTTGATGCTGAGTGTGATGTTCTGAGGGATTTGTTGGAGAAGAATCCGAATTATACTCTTACGTTGACGGGGCATTCGTTGGGTTCTGGTGTGGCTGCGATGCTTGCTATGGTGTTAGTTAATAACAGGGAAAAGTTGGGGAATGTGGAGAGGAAGAGGATCAGGTGTTTTGCAATTGCACCAGCAAGGTGTATGTCGCTTAACCTGGCTGTTAGATACGCAGATGTTATCAACTCAGTTGTTCTTCAGGTGAGAATTACTTTCTCTGGTATGCCTCTTCTCTTGTTATTGTCTATTGTTCTGTTATATTTGTATTGGGATATTGGAGCATTGTTTAGAAAGGCTATTTGAAGCTCGAATTGCCTCTTGTCTCAAGGACAGGCTCTGCAAGTTTCCTTGAGGCACACAATGGGACTATATGAAATGAGGGAGCAGAGCAGGAGATGATCATTAAAAGGCTTGACATGTATTTAAGTTTTGCTTTTGATTAAAGACATGTAGAATGGGCTCATTGTTTCTGCAACCATTGGAATGTGAGGATGATTGGGAGCATGTAGGATGGGCTTTCTTTGTTTCTGCAGCCACTGGAATTTGGAGATGATTTTGTATTTAATGTTTCACTAACAGTGTCATATGTAAATTAAAATGCTGATATAAGGTACACAACTATCACATCATGCCGTCTGTGCTTTACATGAACAATATGGTGACATTGTTTTGTAGTATGATTTTTAAATATGTTTCACCTAGATATGCTCAATATTGTTGTTTGCTCTTATGAGAGTTTGGTGATGGACAAGTGCAAACACAAGTCTCCTATTCTAAACTTCACCCCTTTTTTCATTTTTTTTTTCTGACGTTGCTATTTGTGTTCTTCTTTACTTTTAGTTATCCATCCATTTTAGCTGAAAATGTTTTGCGACATCATAACCATATGTGTATAATTCCATAGGAGATAAAATATTTAGTTCTATGGTATTATTAATCATGGATGGCAGGGGTCAGAACATGTGTGATAAACTATAAGCAGTATTGATTTGAGTTATAGAAGGAGACAGGAGATTGAGATCCATGAGGATGTGTTTTAGGAGACAACTGGCAGCTACCTTCATGACATGAACAGCAAGAGGATCAACATCATATGATGAGTTCATATGGCCTTAAATGTTAGTATACATTCTTAAATTTATAAAATGTCTGCTTGGATGCTGGGCTTTTATTGCATGAAGAGTAAGTAATAACAAGGGAACTAATTGCACCCTTGTCCCTTTCAATGCTATGACATCCTTAAACTAAACTATTGTATAAAGCTTGCCACTTTAAAATTCTGTAGGTGGGGAATATTATTTTGTTTTCTTTTTGTTCCCAGATTATTTTGTGGTTCTGCAGGAAGAAGGTGAATCAAACAAATGAAGTTAAACAATGCAGATCATAAGTGTTCCAAAGAGTTTTCAAGATGATCAAATAGACTATGGGTAATTGATATGAGCTATCAAATGATTTCTAGGTTTTCCTTTCGGGTGTTCACATTATTGATGACCAAGAAAATCATATAAGGTTTTTATTTGGGCACCCACCGCCCACTCACCACACCTGATGGTTTTCCTTAACCATACACAGCTGCCAAGATATGAAAAATATGAATCACAAATAACCCACCTCTAACAATCTAATATAAAAAAGAATAAGTTGACTAAACTTGTAATAGTTGAGTAGATTTAAGCTGCAGCAATACATCTATGTGTATATATGTACGTTTGGATGATTATATCAAACTATGTAATGATTTAACCAAAACATTTCCACAAAGAGATGGTTATTTACGACTAACTAGCCTTTTGGTTTCAGAACATGCAAAGTGATCCAAATATCTATTTTTTGGCATCGGTCTCAGACCGAGCTTCATTTTGTTCTGGTCTTTTTATCTTTTTGTTGAAGTTACTGTTTGAAAGTGAAGACACATTGTAATTTAGCCACTGCCTCTTGTTAGTTGGCACCTGAATTTAAGTCTGTAACTGCCTATTCTATAAAATTTATTTTAAAAAAATTAAGATTTCCATTCACCCAATGAATTTTAACAGTTCAAGTGACCTTGGATCCAGTCACAAACACTAAATTACTTATTATCTTCTTTTAGCAACAAAAGAAAAATCTTCGTATCGAGCACGAGTTTTGTTGAATATTCTTTGCCTGCTGTAGAAAAGTTCTGAAATTCCTTTTTCTTCAGATTCACATTTCAACATTTATTCATGCTAGCTTTAGTGAGTTCATTGAAACTATGTTATCTTCTTATCTACCGAAATGTTTCTCCAGTTGTATCATTATGTTAACACTAATGATTATTTTGCTGCAGGATGATTTTTTGCCTAGGACAGCTACTCCTTTAGAAGATGTTTTCAAGTCGCTCTTCTGGTAAACTGGAGGACTAATCTCTTTTTTATCTCTCTCTCTTTTTTTAAGACCACTCTTTGAGATTGTTGGTTCTTCTTGGAAGAACTATTAGTGTTGGATTAGAAGCCAACATAGTTTTAATAAACTCTTGCTGGCTTGCATAGTAGGTTTTACTTCGGAGAAAGATTCTTAAATTTCCTCTAATTTTTTTGTTTAGGAGGACAACAATTCTGAAGGTTTTTTGTAAAATTTTTCCACTATTCTCATTGGTAATAACTTCTATAGAGTTTTGATCGTTTAAATACTTGATTGTTGAAGAACCTTGCTATTCCTAAAACTTTAATCAGCTCAACTTCCAGTTTGATCTAAAATGATTTCATATATGGTAGGCATTTTAGAATTGGATCCAAATCAATATGATGTATGAATTGCTGTATCTGGACCCAGGTTCAAATCCAGATGGGACTGTAAATGGGCTACCAAGTTGAGTATGTTATTTTCATCATGATTACCCTTAAAATATGAATAGGATCAAAGTTAATTTCAAGTTAAAGGTTCTTTCCACAAGTTACTGTTAGATTTTATCAACCATTGACATTTGCAATATGGCTCGAAATTGGCACTGACAGTGTAGAAATTAACCGGGATGGTATGGTATGTGCAACAGATTTTTGAGAAAGCTAGTAAAATATGTGTTGAATGATCTAGAAAGAGGATGGAAAGACCCAAGCTAACAAGGATGGGATTTAAGAAAAATAATTTGAAGAACTTCGAGTAATAGTGTGATAGCCCTGATAGTATTGACTTGTGATTTTCATGAATCTGACTTGATATGATTGAGACAAGGGTTAATTGTTATGATTATGATTTGTTCCTAATGATTTGTTTAAATATATACCTAACAAACAATTTTATGTTGTACAAATTAGTTCTAAGGTTTGGACAGGAAAGACCTGAAGTTAAACATATGAATTTGGATACTGACAAGGGAGAGGGGTCGGATTCAGATATGGTCATCAAGATTGATGACAGCCCTTACTCTTCTCCTGATACATGATAATCTGTCATATACCACATGAGGATTGCTTTGCCTGTTGTTCTTTAGAATTAATTCTTTTGTATCTTATATTCCACATGATGTTTTAGCAAAATACGGATGCTTTAGTTAGAAACAGACTAATAGAATTTTACATTTATATTAGTTTCAATATGTTTCACAGCTTCACAACTCCTAATATGCTTTCTGAGAGGCTGATGTAATCTTCTGTTAACAGTTTGCCATGCATTCTATGTCTAAGATGCATGAAAGACACCTGCATACCTGAATATGTCAAGTTGAGAGATTCCAGAAGGCTCTATGCACCAGGTCGTCTCTATCACATTGTTGAGAGGAAGCCATTCAGGTATGAATTGCCCATTCAGTTCTCTTCCATATGTACAGCATCTTTGACGAGAAAATTAGGGAAAAGGTGTGTAGCCTTGAGAAAAAAAAAAAAGGAAGGAAAAGATCGAATCTGATTGTCCGAAGCCAGAAGTTAGAGGAAAATAATTATATACAAAAACAACACCAGACTACCATTAGAGCAATCTTCCAGTTATCATTAATCACGTATGGTTTCTCCTACTTTAACCATACTTAACAAGCCTTTTCCTAATTTTCACTCATCATTTGTCTTCTTTTAGGTCATTTCTAGCTACCAGTTGATACATTCACTAGTAACTTAAGCACGCCAAGCTACTTTAATATTTCTTGGTTCATCTTTTTCGACCTTACTGTATAGCCTCCTTTAGTGTTCATTACACGCCATTGCATTGAGCTATATTGTCACAGCTTCTGATGTATTTGTCCCTGCTTTAGTTTCTGCTGGTCTCCCTATTTCTATAACATGCAACCGCACACCTTGTTGATTGTCCTACATTTTGACTCATATCATGTTGGCAGCCTTTTATTTTATAAGTTCCATGGATTCTTATTTTTGTTTGGTAATCACACTGCGCTACAAAGTGCTGCATTTCATCGATGTAGTCTAAACATGTTGAAAGGCTATTCTATTGAAACTTGGGAAAATGAACTACTCAGTGACCCTGGTCCACACTATGATGAGCTGTGTTGAGTCGATTTTGGATATTTCTCCATCAGTGATAGTGATCCAGCTTTGATTGGTTGTCTTTTACCTCTTTAGAAATCACCAGTCATCAGAATCATTTTCGAGACAAAGTCATGAAACTGATAAAGATGGAGAATATTCGTGGACCGGTGAGACTAGTTTTAGCAATTCATGAAAAATCTAGACACGTACACATGAGGGTGTGCATTAGGATATATTGAGCATTATTCAAAAAAGAATATCTATAATGGTTTAGCAATTCATGAAAAATCTAGACACGTACACATGAGGGTGTGCATTAGGATATATTGAGCATTATTCAAAAAAGAATATCTATAATGTAAATAACTACTGATGTCCCAGAGAAATCTTAGATGCTAAAAAAATTGGACATGACAAATTTTGAAATATAATAAGAGCTGTCATAGGGCAGAAACAACAGTGAAAATAACAATGTTATTTTATACATGTAACACATCAGTCTTTGAACTATAGTGAAGGCTTGCTTTATTTGTAAAATTATTTGAATTTGATCAGCAGTTTAATTTTGACTGTCTTCACAAATAGATAGCAGCTGTGATTTATAAAGCAATGTTCATATATATTTGGACTAATTGAATCAATATCATGTGCATAAATATTTCACAGTGTAAAATATTTTCATCTCTCACATCTTTTTCTTTGGGAATATGTCTCTTCTCTTTGCCGGTCCAAGTCTCATTAATAAACAACATTTTCATCTGATAAGCTAAATCACTGGCCTTCTCCTGAATACCAGTAGTCTGTATTGGTATTTTTGTCAGAAGTTAAATAATTAGTCTGGACAGTATAGACATTTTCAATTTGGTTCTGCTTACAGGTTCAGGACTTGTTCTCTTTAAAAGAATACTCTTTTGTTGTTCACCATACAGGTGTGGAAGACATCCACCAGTCGTTAGAACTGCAGTGCCAGTGGATGGGAGGTTCGAGCACATTGTTCTTTCCTGCAATGCCACTTCTGACCATGCCATCATTTGGATAGAGAGAGAATCCCAAAGGGCCTTAGATGTATGTCCTGAACTGCTCTTCTCTTTTCCTGAAATTTTCTTTTCTACTAGTATGTCAGAAAGTACAAATCCCTTGGCCATAAAATACTATATTTAGAAGAAAAACGCAAGCCAAAATTAGGAGTTTAACATTCCTGTTAAGACACCTGAGTTTTGCAGTTCAGCCACAGTTATAGAGGATTAGCTATGAGGACCATAGTTATGTGTTTGTAACATATCCTAATATCACATTATGAAAACAATATCATGCGCCGATGCATTATATTCCATACCCCTATGATGTGCCATATGATGGTTAAAGGTTTTTGTTATGCCATTTGTTGCTTAAGAGAAAAAAACGACTCCCAGAAAGTGATGAGCAACTGTTGTTTTTCTTAAGTGTACCATAATGTAATATGAGTCATCCATGGAGAGCATGCATCTGAAATCTTCTCTCTCTATTAGATGAAGCAATCCACCAAATTCTCTCTTTTCTGATATGCCATTTTAGCCTCCAAATTCCTTCCTCATATCCAATCATAGTCTCTCACCTTTTAGAAGCAATGTTTTCCAACTGAACTTATTTCTGCTTCTCCCTCAACATGCTCTGAGCTGTAACCAAAGCAATATTTCTATTTCTACCTTGTTTGATCTATTATGCATGCATTGTGCATGCGAAATACTCCATTATAATGTAAGAAAATGTTTAACCTACCTAATATTAAACATGCTGCCCTTCATAATGGCAATTTTCTGATGGTCCTCGAGTCTTAGCCAAAATTCTCAACCTGCTCCAAGCTTATAGATTGACTTTCTCACAGCATTAGGTAATCTTTTCTTCTCCTTAAAAGTTTTAGAACTCTTTGTTTCCACTGTATTCCAATAATCAGAGTTGTTCAACCAACTCTGATTTGAAACTGATGAATCTCATTCAACCATATTTTTTGAGTTCTTCACAGCTCCTTCTCTCCCTACGTCTCAGCAGTCAGGCAAATGCAGTGCTGCTTGAATTGAAAAATGATTCGATGTGGGTCGTTTATTGAGACCCAGCATATCTTTTTGTTGTTGCAGTTGCTGCTGGAGAGGGAACGGAGCATGGAGATCCCCCCACAGCAGAGGATGGAGTGGCAAAGATCGCTTGCGAAGGAGCACGACAAGGAGCATGAGGCTGCGCTTAGAAGAGCCGTTACATTAGAGGTGCCGGATGCTTGCTTACCATCACCATATGGTACCTTTGACAAGGACTCTACCAGCAAGGATGAGGGGTCTCCAGACTCATCTAGCAGCAGCCAACGCAGGGTAAGCTGGGATCAGTTAATTGAAAGGGTCTTTGAGAGGGATGAATCTGGGCAACTGGTGCCTCGCAGATGATCTACACCATGGTCATGTTCTACAATTATTCTGCTGCTGTTTATTTAAGGTCATCATCATTCTTATTTTTTTCTTGCTTCTTGAACTAACAGAAATAGAAGGGCAACGAGAGGTCTATCAAGTATGCAAGCCATTCTTGAGCAGCAAGGATGATATAATGATATAATGATCTTACTTATATTTATGAAATTCTAGTTCTAATTTCATATTATAATTATTAAAGACTGGCACAGTTCACACATAAGAAATATTTTAAGTTTCAATTGTAATGGTGAAATGTAATCAATGGAAAATAGGTGAAGAATAATATATATATATATGAGACCTTCAGGGACTTCAAACTCTGTAAGATCTCCTTGACAAGTGGTTTATGAGCAGATCGAGTTTGGACCAAAATTAAATTGTCTCACTCGGGCTCAGCTGGACAATCCAATGGCCAAGCTTAGGCCTGGAAGCCAGGCCTCGTAGCTTGTCCCGTCTGTGCACCAGTGTCATATTCAAAGTTTATGGAGGGTGCTGACTAATTGAATTATTAAATTACTAGATGTTGGACGGATTTTTCTAAATAATATTTATAGTAATTTCTGAAAATATTTTTTTGGAAAAATATTTTTGGAGATAATGTTGTTTGGGCTGGAGGATGCTAGGCCAGCAGAAGTGGGGGAAAAGAAGGCTGATGTAAGCTAAAATCATCGTTTTAAGTGATGATTTTGGCTAACGGAAATCATTATTTGAAGTGGTGATCTTAAACTCACTGCTTCTAGTGATTTTAGGAGAAATTATCATTTGAAGAGATAAGATTTTTGCAAGTTCATTATACAATTGTTCTTCAATTGAAATGAAGTTGGCAATTTGAAGTTAAGTTGCTTTGATATCATCAGTTGGGAGTGACTTAAGCCGACAAACGTGTTGCTGGTTTTAGTTCAAATTGGCTCTCTTTAACGTCGTAACTTAAAGTAGTAGTGTTAATAGTAAACGTTTTAGTTCAAATGTCTCCATAAACGGTGGTATATATGTGTTTGAAGGCATCACAATAAAATGTTGATGCTCATCAATCATGCCTAAGATTGTTGTACTGTTTATTGAACCCTGAAGAAGTAAACAATCAAGATCACTTCCATCGGCCCATGTAGGAAGTAAAGTTAATAGATAAAACATGGCAAATTATATGGTTAATGAATAAATGAATGTGAGTTAGAAAGTAGCAACCTTTTATTCCTAAGCACTATTCTAAGAGGACCAATCCATCATCTGATCACACAATGATATAGCTAACCCCAAGTAGGTTGGCTCTTGATAATAAAGGTCACATGATCTTGCCAAAGGCTAATGTATCTGGCATGCTCATTTGGCCAATGTACATTAGACTCTTCTGTTTAGATCAAGCTCGTACCATGCATCATCTTTCATATTGTTGGCCAGAATGAGTTGTTGTACCTCAATCTATTGTATCACCTAATCTAACTAATACCACTCTATAATATGAAAACATACTTGAGGAATGATAGCAGCCTAATAACCCTAACTGATGAAGCAGTAATTAGGTAACCTGATAACTACATTATCAATGTATGGTTGTTAGTTCATCTGTACATGATAGAATGCAGTCCTACTATTACTTATTCAACATTGTAACAATAATATTTTAATAGTTGATAATTATAAAATGACACCTAGTTGGAATTTGTCAGTTAAGTTAATGACTTACTAGTTAAGGACATGCTAAATAGGGTGTGCATGGTTTGAGCTAAGTCGATTAGAAATATATTTGGAATCAAAACAATTTGAATTAGTTTCTTAAAACTAAAACCAAAATTGAACTAATTGTTCTAATAACCTAAACCTAGAAATTTGATTTTGTTTCAGTGATTTATCAATTTACTTGTACCAACTTTAAATGACCATGAGATTGGTTTCTATATTAAATTTTATATAATCAAATAAAAGCTAAATTATTCATAATGAAAAAATATACTTCTCGCATAGCCATTTATTTAGACGTATCTATAGTATCTCAATTTTAATCGTGATACAAATAAAATCTCATATAATATATGCACAGCTCAGTTTAGTTTATATCAATTTTAAGAAACTCAAACCAAAACTGAGCTAACTTTTTTCAGTTTCAAAACTTTTTAAGTTGAAACCAAATTGAAAGATTAAAAAATCTAATTCAAATTGAACTAAAATCACAATTTAGATTGGTTTTGTGTTTAACCAGTTTTCTTCATACCCCTTAATGCTAAACACTTTAATGGCAATCTTAGTCGAGCATGTATCATATGTTTTGATTGTATATAACACATATAGTATTTAATATATAGCATTATTTATTAAATATATACTGGCATCTCAAGAGTCCAAGTAGCTATTATTGTCCCTTAGAATATATAAATAATTCATATGTGCAATTGCGCTCATTAAGTTATATATATACTTTACCTCTCCCACAAGTGAGAATGCTATATATACTCTTTACTCCAAATACCCTAGTACGCCTATCCAATACACTACAATAAAAATGATTTTTGCTAGCATTCAAAAAATGCTAGCAAAAGGTATAAAAAATGCCAAGTATTTCAAAGCTGGCCTTTTTATTAAATGTCAAATAATCCCATTTAAAAGTTTGTCAAAAATTATTTTCTGACACTTTTATAAAATATCAATAAAAGTATCTTTCATAACATTTTGTTGGGGTTTTTTAGCGTTATAAGAATGCCATGGTAACAATTTATGATACTTATAAAAGTCAAGAATAATAATGCAATATTGATTATAGTTAAAATCAAAATATTTAATTGGCATTTATAATTGCAAGTATAGTACTATAATGATCATTTTAATTAAATTCAAAATATTTTAACCAGCTTTTTAAGATAAGTAAAAGCTTTTTCTAGCATTTAAAAATGACACAAGAGTTCTATTAACTACTAGCAAATAGGTTTTAGTGGCACTTAGAATTGCCAAAAAAATAGTTAATAGATGTATTTAGCCTTCTTTTTTTGGCATTTAAAACTTCTAGTCAATATCTCTAATTTTTATAATAATATATGTTATGTTAAATATGACATGCAATGTTTGTACTATTATAAATGGTATGGAATAATTATTTGTAGGAAGATGACTATATTTATAGCTATTTTTTATCAATATACATCACCACATCATTCAAATATTCCTCCATAAGATAAGATATATAGCAATCTTAAAATTTATCCACAAATATACTCAAATTTCATTTTTTTTGATAAATTAGCATTGGAAGGATGATTTTCTAACACACAAATTTTGCATAATTTTTGATAACAAATGATTTCATAAGTTATCCTTGTCTTACGCAGGTTAAACTTCAAGAAGCCCCACTGCAAAATTATTAAAATAAATAATTTACAACTAAAAATGTAAATTTTGTTCAAAGCAAATTAAAGTCTTTATTAAATTCATAAATGAGATGAATATTTGAAGGCAATGTGATTGACCTTCAAATAATATCTGCAATCCTTTTTAAATGATCCAAGCCCTTGATTTATAGGCCTTAAAAGAGAAAAATTACAATTCAAATATATTTGATCCCAGATTCTTCTCTTTAGGAAAAAAAAAAAAAAATTAAACCAAGCAATCTGGCAAAAAGGAACTATTTTATACATTTGAAGTAAGATTAGTTAATTTATAAAGAGGCTTTATTAATATATTACATGATAACAATAGAAAAATCCAGTCCAACACAGTTGAACCATAAGAAACCATGACTGAATATAGTTGAACCATTTATAAAGCGGCGTTTTCAAGTTAATTAAAACTATCACTGAAGCTACAATTTTAGCGAGCCTCAATCAAGTCTTGATTGACGTCTTCTCGTGATATAAAAACTATTATTTTTTCAAAGATAGTTTAAAAAATATTATTTCTAAAGTTATCATAAAAATATTGGATAAGTTTCGTCTCTCTATTTTTAGTTAAAAGAAAAAAATCGTTAAACTTATTTTAAAAATCCAGATAGCATTTAGCTTAGTTTTAATTTTCAATTTTCAATTTTTATTGTTTTTAAACTGTGAATTCTAAGTTCTTTAGATTGTCACTTGGATCTTGGTAGGCGAGGGTAGCAACCGACGTTGGCGGACAACAAGCAAAGGCAGCGGTCTCAGGCAGCAACGGCGATCTTAAACGATTCTAGTTTAAAATATTTTGAGAGGGAGGCTTTCCAATTTTTACAATTTCTAGGAATTAAGAAAGTATTTTAAAAAAACTAAAAATAAAAACCAAGCTACCAAATACCATTCTTATCTGGGTTTCTGCATTTTTTTTTAAATTTATTTAAAAAAATGAAAACTAAAAATTAGGAAAAGCTTTTGTGCACCACCCGATGTACAAAGACATACACCCATACAAGCACATGTAAGGCGCAAAAAAGAAAACCTAGTTACCAAAATTTTTTTTTATCTGAGTTTTATGCTTGCATAAGCACATGTTCGATACTTGCCTTTGTGCATAAGAGAACATATCCTAAAATTTAAACCTACGCCAAATAGGGCAGTGATAACAAGCCCTTTCAAAGATAAAAATCATATTGAACCGTGTTTTCATGTTTAACAATTAATTGTAAAATTATATTAACCTAGCCTAAACTGGGGATCAATTAGCAAAGTCTTTAGCAGATTAACAACTTAATCCAATTCAGGTGTAGGTTTCTCAGAACATCATGGCCATCGACATTATTATGATGGGATAAGAACAAACTGCAAATCTTAGTGCTCATACAGAATATTGTTGTAAAACCTCAGTTGCTCATGAAGGCCAGGTGCAATTAATCAGCTTAAAACAATTCCTCCACACCAATCAGTCGTTCTTGTCTAATAATAATAATAAAAATCAGTTGTTCTGTAAAAACCTTAAGAATAACCTGCAGATAGTGTATTTACGGCATACCATCCAAGCAGCGATTAGATGGCAACACAAAACTTTGCAAGGGCAGAGCACTGAAAGGACATTGAGAAGAAGTTAACCTGTGGAAGGGTTGCTGCAAAAGCTTTACAGTTTTACCAAGAATTGGACTGACCATTTTACTTCATTCAGAATACATTTTGATCTATTTGATCAAAGAAGGGGCAAGACCAAAAAAGGTCAGATTTAGTATTCTTCTGTGGGATTTCTATACAGAAGGGTTAGCTTTTGAGTTTTTGGTAGTGTGTGTTCTTCTGCACCTGCAAGGAAGCACATGTTTTTGAGGCAAAGAGGGATTCCATACTTTGAGACAATACTCGAGTCATGCATGACTCTTCTTTCCTTCTATCGCTACAGATGAACTGCTTCACCTGCAAAGTAGAAGAGTGTCATGCAACTTTATATGCCGATGGACTGATCATGCAAGGGCAAAAGGTTTTTAAAAAAAAAAAAATAAAAGAGGGTTGAAATTTCCAGTAATTAATTTATGATAGCTGGCATGATGTCAACTAGGGGAACTGCTGAATTGCATAATGACAGTCTTAGCATTAGCAATGTGTTTTTCAGGTGCTTGCAACACCAGGTGGAACTTAATTGTCCATGTTCAATGAGCAGCATGAAAGCAAATTCTTCTTTTTTTATTAATCATTGGTGAAAGTATATGGAACTCTTAAGCCATTTAAATCATACCATAACCATTCAGCCTTGTCCCATCTATTTGGAATCAGCTTTATTAAACCTCACCTGACCAGCAATCCTATTAAGGCTGCATAAAATACATAAAAAGTCATGTCTAGTTTTTCCATGTCATTTTGGATCTTGCCCTCTTCCTACATCCTTCAACTCATCAAATTGTCCCTCCTTGCTAGAGCCCTTGGACTTTCCTATGCATGTTCATTTTGTATCAATCAATGATTCAATTCTCTATCACTTTGTCCTTGACATATGCTAATTCTACAGGTCATCTAACTCATTTCTTATATTGTTAGCAACTTCTACCATACATGTTCTCATTCTTCAACCATATAAATATACTCAGCTCTTCAGGATTTAGACATTTTGCCCAAAATTATCAGCGACAACATGGAGCAATGATAGAGAACTAGAAGACAGTTGCCTCTATATCCCACATACAAGAATGATGCAAATAGACAACCGAGTTTTTTTCTTTTTAACAAGAGCTCTCCTTTATTTTATTCACATTAACTTGTAGGTGGTTCATAGTTCTCAGAATTACTGTGATGAATATGTGCTAGAAAAATAAGCACTACCATTAAATGTGTCCAACAATCTATTCTCTTGTATATATTTATTATTGCATTTTTTACCATTACAGACCAAAAGGCATAAACAAAGATTCACATAACTGACAAGTCACACAGCTAAGTACCTCGTTTCATGATTGGATATTACTAAGATGATCCTATAAAGTCAGTTTCAAGGGCTGCACCCAAATCTACTAATAGTCAAAAATGTCATGAAAGAGTTCAATTTTCTCTAGCATAAATTTTCCAGCATTTGACCAGTATATGAGACCCACCATCTCTCAACTATGATTATCACCCAACCCTGAAGATAATGTGCAGGAAGATCATCCAGCTTTCCAAAGCCATTCATGCGCTCATGCAACTAAAGAATAGAAGGACCAAGCAAGCAATAAGTTTCTAAATACTAGAAGAATATAATGAAATTAAGACACTATATTCAGTTAATTATTTCTTTTTAAAGACTTCTACTTATGGATACACAAGAACAATTGCATAAAATACAGTTCTGCAACTACTATTGCATATCTCTTAGTTATTGATAGCATTGATAATTGAAGACAGCTGATGCAGACATGATTGTGCAGCAAGTACAAAATGAAAATGACTAATGCAAACATATAATGCTACAGCAAGTATCAAAAGCAAGGTTTGCAATCTCATTACCAAGTCCTGTACCAATATCATCTTGGTACAGTACCAGTACACCTGATACAGGAGTTATTTCAGCATACCGATGCTTAGCATCTCTCCCATACTGTACTGGTTCTAGACCGGTACATTATGGCATGCACAGTAGGCCAATACAGGATACCATGATCAAAAGAATATAAGGGCTTGATATTTACCATGCATTCTTTTAACAAAGCGCTCAAATTCTAGGAAGTTGTGTTTCTCCATGAGATCTGGACCTAGCCTGAGGTATGTAAATGCTGATAAGTGTCTTCCATCTGGATCATTCATTGGCTTGGAATTATCCAGAATTTTGTTGTATCCATCTCTATCATAGCAGGGAAGAGCATTCTCAATAGCCACTGGTATAGAAACATCCCAAGCGGCATTCAACACCTGATGATGGAAACATACTCTGATTTCAATCACTAGTTTGCAGCCATTTAATTGTATGCAGTATGCACCACATCTGTAATGCAGATGATTAGTACAGGAAACTAGTACTTTTGTTCTAGCAATAAACAAAGAACTCTTTAGAATTTATGCAACTAACATACTGTTGTGGGCTTGCAGCCCCCTTATTTTCCACCACAGACACTCAGAGAAATAAGAGTGACACCATTGAAACCACAAAGATTCTTCAATATTAGGAACCAATTTTATTTACAAAACAATATATATATTTTTAAGCATCAAATTATTCTAGCTGTCTGCCATGAAAATCACATGCACACAGAAATAGCCCACAGCAAGCATAATCACTCCCTGATATTATAGATTTGTGTTTACCAAGTGAAATATATAAATGTAGAGGGATGTTCATATTGAATCAATTAAATATAAAATAACTCTAAAATATGATAGTTACTTCATCAAAACCAGCCAATAATTTAAATCTTTAAACTAAAAAATCAGAATCATAAATCTTCTACCCCAGCTATGCTTCTCTCTCTTTTTTTTTTTTTAAGTTTGTCAGTAATCAAGGCATACATTACCAATTAGCATAATCATCCAAGTTAGATTTTACCATACACTACCTGCCAGACCAAACCCTCTGGATCTGCTAATGCCCCTGGGAATTCTTCATGTTGATGCAAAGTCCGCAACTCAGCACATGTAAACTTTAAAGTAGCACCATGTTTCTTCAACACTGATGCAATTGAAGCATAACCATCGCGATTGCAAGGGTTATAAAACCCAGCAGTCAGTTCAGCTGCATGGCTAGCTGTTTTGTACCACCAATGGATACCTGATATCTGTTCCAACAAGAATAGAGCAGATGCTAAGGGATAGGGATTATACAACTTCTTCCTGGTTTCAACTCAAAATCTGTAAAAATACCTCTAAAAAACAACTGCAATATCACAAAAGCTTGATACATGTAATGAGTAGGAACGCTAAAAATTCAGACAGAAATCAACTAAAGTATTTAAATGTTTATAAGGGAATTAGTAGCTACATAAAAAAGGTACAAAATTAGAGGTTAACAAAATTCTGCAGAGATTATGGACAATTTGAATATCATAGGTATTTGTTCATTAGGAAGTCAAAAACACTAGCGACTATCTAAAAGAGGGAATGTGACCAAAGAATTGTTTCATTTAGCATAAGAACATATTATTGAAAATATACCAAGTAAAATTTAAGTGCAACAAAATTACTTGGAAACAAAACAAAAAAATAATATGATGAAGGGCAGGAAACTCTGCTCCTCAGCTAGTAAAATTGTATATTAATTGAAGTTTAGGATATTATGTCAACAGAAAATGTGGACAATATGTTGAATTCCATTCAGGAGTAAGGCAGTGAGAACTATTGAATAGAACCATTGATCTTGCAGAAACCTATAGAAAAATATGATCAATAAGTGAAAAAAAGAAAGAAAACAATTAACCCTTACCTTTGCAGCAATGCATGTGCCATCAAAAACTAATTTGGCCAGGGTAGTACAAGATCAGCATGATCAATCAAGACGTGAGAATACCAATTAAGGAAGAATCTACCGTAATAGTTATCATAGTCCCCTCCATCACAAAAGAATCCAGTTTCATGTGGCTGTGAATTATAAGAGCCTGCATTATCCGGTCCTCTTGCCCACAAAGGAAGCCCCCTTGTTTCTGCTGCCTTTCTCAGACTCCTCATTAGATATTGATCATAACACTACAAAATTGTACTTCCATTAGTGGTCAAGTTGAAAAGTGGATAGCAAAAGACGAAGTGACTAGTAAAAACACTAGAAGGTCCCCATGTACCAAGGAGGCAAACTATCTCAATTTAGAGTTTGCCAATAAAATGGCTGTTGAAAAGCACAGGTATCACACTGACAAAAGAAGTGAATATTGAAATGAGGATATAAATTCTATGCTGGCATGCTAATATATATAAAATTCTATCATACAGCAGCTACTCAGGTCGAGAATATCAAATCAGGGACCTATCATATCCATGTCCAGCTGAAAACAACGGCAGGAAGGTATATATTTTGCTATGTAGGCACACTTGTAGCATGCACCCCCTTCCAATAAACTTCTTATCATGCTTAGTAAGGGATCTATTCATATGCACCTCTATACCATCACTTCCACATGCAAGAGTGCTGTGCCTACCGGTCAGGCTGTTGACTACAGTTAACTCATCCCAGCTACATACCAATATGTTAATCTTAAGTGAGTATAAGAAGACAATTCAAGTACCAAAAGGAATAGCATGGTTTCTACATTGAAAATACTAGTATTTTGTACCCTGCATCCCAGAATACTTAAATCTAGAATTGTAATTATTTATGAAATATGAAAGTGGCAGGTGAAGACTTGATTACCTGGAATTCCCCAATGCCAGGATAACTCCAACCATGCTTTGTTGAGCAAGATGGATAACGCAGTTCCCCACAGGGACCTAATCCAACTTCAATCTCAGAGATGATACCATCTTCAAAAAACTCATCAAATTCTACTCGAAAGTTTCTCATGTAGTCAAAGTAAACCTATAACAAATTCATGGAAATATTAAGCAAGGGAAGTAAATTATACATAAAACTTGAGCAATACTTTTCATACTTAAAATGAGAAATCATTAATGCAGAAAAGCTTCCTGTGAATCAATTATCTAAATAATACCTATATTATGTTCAACAAACAAGAATTTTAGATATGAGAATATTTGTAAATGATTTCTTCTCAGTTTTTCTTTCAAAACACCCTCCTTGAACCATGAGATAAATATAGAAGGAAGTATGTTCTTTGAATATTTGTTTTTAATATAGCTTGGATGACAAACCATGAAGGGAATCCCTTTTACCAAATAACATAGGCATAAAGGAATCCATAATTAGGCCTAATGAAACAAAGCCAGCATATCAAGAGGGAATGGAATGGAATGAGATATCTCATATTTTCTAATTAGCATAAGTTTTAAATTATATTTTCTATTATTTGTTTGCATATCCAATTTATTTCTTATCATGTATTTCATGTCCCCAGTTTGTTATCAGAAGAAAAAATCAGATGAACCTGCAATCAGAAAGTTCATCAGATGGGATACTCTCCAAACATGTTCCATAAAAAAAAATAGGTCAGATCTCAAAATATTGGTAGTTAGCAATGTATGAATGCAAAATAAGTTAAATCGGCATTTATTGGATAGGTCACTGTTTTTAAGATTTTTGACCCCACTTAAGATAAACTTCTTCATTAAAACTTCTCGCATATGTCTTTGATAATCCACAAGAAAAGACTTTTATTCTTTGCACTTTTCCATCTGGCATATACCTTTGTTACGCTTGATTTTCAATTAATAGTAGTTAATGGGTTTTTGACTGAAATTCATAGTAAACCAAACTAGAAAACTTCTTGTCACCAAGGTTTTCAGAAAATAGACAAAACATTACCAAGTATATCTAAATAGTAGATTATATAAATTGTAGAAAAAATCTTCATCACCAGAATGATATTAACAGACACTTGTTCTTTTATGGATTGGGAACTAACAAGCAGCTATACCTCAAGTGCTGTGCGGCCTCTTAACACTCTTTCCTTGTCGATTCCCCATGAAAGGCATTCAGGATTTTGTCTTCCCTCTTTATCCGTGAAAAAAATGTCTGGATTGCTTCTACCAATTTCTGCCACCCAATGTGGCAAAGGGATACAGACATTATCACCAACATTGTTTCCGCATTCATGAAATGACATGACCACCTTACAATTGCAAGCATGGATATGTCAGCAGTTTATCAGGACTTCCAGATGTATAGTTATGACAGAAATAAGAGTCCAAGAACAAAATGGGTAACAGCTTTTACTGCTGTTAAGGAAAAGAAGAACAAAGAAAAATTAATAGTTATTAGGGACTACTTTGCTGACTCCAAACGACTACTACTCTTTCTTTCAGGAAATGGAGGAAATCCAAAAAGCCAAAGGCTACAAATTTTGTGCCTGTTGAGCTGCGCATATACTAGATTGCTGCTGATTCTACCGATCAGATTCATGATGCAATTTGCCCACCGCAAAGTAGAATCTAGATAGTGTGTGCTATAACTATTTAGTTATTAGAGACACCCACCAGGTATTAAATGCTATGAAACATGCTTACAACCACAGTATTCTGGTATTAGCATCAATACTAAACTTTTCACACCACTACCTTTTGGGGATATAGTTTATTTAGCTGTCAAAGATGAGCTAAAACTAAGTAATCTGCAGGCAAAGGAGATAACTGGCCCTAGATAAATTCAGCATCTCTACAAAATATTTGGACTAAGTATGCAGCAAAGGAATTCACATGACGCTGCATGAACAATATTAGACAATGTGTTTCATTACATGTGTAGGAATCTCACCTGCAGTTTAAACTTCAGTTCTCGTGCAATCTGAAAAAGCCTCTTATAACCATGCCAATTGTATTCTTGTGGTTTATGTGCTTCCACTATTCCCCACCAGCAATGAGCCATGACACCATCAACATTGACAGATTTTAGTATTCTCAACTGGCCTATTAGACTGTCTGGGTCAACCAACTCACACTTCATGTTGATGACATCAAGCTGTCATCCCAGCAAAGCCAAAGTAAAAATCAGAGTACAAATGTTGTACAAATAAAAAAATAATGTTCTCATATTTAAATCTAACTCTGACAATAAAAACTTAATAAGTAGACACAATATCCTAAATTCAAAAGACAGCAGGAGAGAGGATGAGAGTGAAGTGCAAAAACATGGCAGTTTCTCTACAAAAGTTCTATTTAAGCTACTCACAGGAAGCATCACATAAACTGGAACATAAGGGGTGCCTGCAAAATCACGCTCTGACATTCTCTGAGTTGGAGGTGCATCAGTCACCTGAAATGCAAGTGCCACTGTAACTAACAAGTAACATCTGCTATAGCAAAACTGAGATCAAAAAATGATGTAAGAAGAAAGAGAGCTCTACAGGTAACTTGAGCCATTATTGTAAGTAAAAAAAAATATGAAAAAACAAAATACAAAACAAAACTATATCTCAGAAAGTGAAAAGGTGTCATGCTCAGCAGCATAATCCATTTGCAAGAGGAAGACTGCGACATAATCATTGAAAGGTCTGATATTGAATACTGCATTTTTGTGGTCTTAGTCAAAAGTGTAGGTTGGGTGCCTGCCAAGGAAACCAGGCAGCACCTAGTTTCTTGAAGGCCAATATAGGCTCCAGTCTATATTCCCAATCTTAGCTTCATCTTTTTTCAAAAGAACTGTTATATTTTCCCAAGAACCTTCTAGAAAGTGTGTAAACTTAGATTTTATCTGGAGTTTTGGCTGTTAATTGGTCATATATGCTAACCCTTCCCTTGATGGTTCATAAAAACCTATGAGTTGCAGCCATTTTGGAGGAGAGAGCATTTTCATTTCTCCTTGGCCACCTTTTTTATTTCTATGCTCGAAGTAGCGCTTGTGTATGATGTAATATTTCTAGTAGTTGTCAAAAGTACCATTGTCAGCAACAGATGAGTTAAAGAAGCTTTTGCAATAGGGTTCTAGCATGGAACATGCTATTAAAGATATTTTTCTTAGTAATACTAATTGCTACAGAGCTAACAAAATGTAATAATAGGCCAGACCATCAGAGTATCAAAATTCAAATAAGCACTTGTGTTAGACAAAAAGTTCCAATGGCACAAACTGTCTGTCATCCTTTCAGACCTACAATTTAATGGTTCTTTTAACTCAGACTTTGAGGTCATGGAATTAAACCCAGACTTTATTAAAAATCTGAAACATACCAAACATACAGTATCAACGGTTATCAGAAATAATGAGAGAAAGATACAACTTAGAATCTATAAGGTCAAAGAGGACAATGCCAAACTATTTATACATCAGAGTTTGACATTGTTATAAGTACCAGTGTTATGGGTGTCTATCGGTATCGATCAAATATTAAGAAATCAACATTGTCCACCAACATCCTTCTTACCGGTATCAGTGAATTCTAAAAATCAGCATCGATCACATTCAAGCAATTATATATGCAAAAATAGCAAAAAATAACGTTCAAATTCTAGCATTAGATTAAGTCGAAGAGTGCAGCATTTCATGGTCGACATGGAACATTTTAAGCTACAAAAACACCAAAATCTATCGGATCAAGAAAGACAAGCATGATCAGATCACTTAAGACAACTACCTGCTTGCCGTCGGCTCCAGCGGTGCAGCTGGCGGCGAGGGGCGAGCTCTCGACCATCCTCTCCTTGTGGTCTCCAATCGCGACAGCCGACCGGTATCGGCCGTCGTAAGAGGCGGTCGTGGGCGTGAAGACGCTCTTCAGCGGGCGGTGCTCCACGGAGCGGAGCCCACAGGGGGAGACGCCCCGGAGCGGCTGGATTTGAGCTGGCGCGAGGGAAGACGTCGCCGGCGCGGCCTGGAGAATGCGTCCGGAGACGAAGAAGCCCATTAGGACCCGTCGTTAGCTCAACAGACTCACAGCAGACTACGGAGTCGCAAAAGTTGTCCGAAATCAATAACGACATTGTACGAAAATCGGGGTTTATTTTCTGTTTTTTTTTTTTTTTTTTCAAAGGAAGCGTCGCTTTCAGGCGTAACTGAAGAGAGATTTCCTGTCAGGAGATATCCCAATCGTCCAATCGAAAGAAATGATGAATAAATTTCGGAGACTGAGAGACACTAAAAGCACGGATCCCAAGCGTCGGATTCCAACCATTGGACGTTCATGATCAGCTCATAGAATAGATCAGGGTAGTTTTACACAACGACCTATATCGAGCCAAAACATTGGAATCTTTAGAAAAGGTTGCACAACAGCTTCCACATTTCCATGACGCCAAGGCCGTTACAACTAACTAACAAAATAATGATGAAAGACCGTCGCATTTCAATGACCAGGTCCAAAAAAATAACACAGCACATGGCTACAACGGGAACGGAACGAAAGGCAATCGAGGAAACATATCAACGGGACGGGCGAGCCGGGAATTGAGTCCGCAATCTCGGAAACGTTTCCTAGCGAAATCCAACGGGAATGGCTTTGGATACGTTTCCCGGCCCCTTCCCCCATCAATTTTTAATTTTTTTATCACTCGCCGAGGAAAATTTAGTAAAAATAAAAATAAAATCCCCTGAGAAAGTCGAGCGGACCAATGAGAGAAGGGAAAGAGAAACCTGGGGAGAAGATGAGGCGGAGGAGCGAGAGGGAAAGGCCGTGCCGTCGGGAAGAACCACCCAACCGGCTTCCCTTGCGAGGGCGGCGATGACCTCGTTGACGTCCGCCCGCGCCCGGAGGTTGTAGTTCCCGTGCCGCCGGAGCCCCGCCAGGATCCTCGCCGTGATCGCCCGCCGGTGCCGCTCCCTCAGCTTCGTCCTCTCCTTCTCCTCCTTCGGCCGCGGCCGCCTCGTCACCACCCCTTGCATCATCCCCTCCCCCACGCCACCGCCACCGATCCCCCCTGACTGGTCGAAGTATCTGCCCCGTATCTCCTCCCCCGCCGGCACCGCCGCCATCCCAGTCAACACCGCACCGCCACCGCCGCTTCCCTTCCTCCTCCTCATCCTCCTCCTTTACCTCCATGTCCATATCCTCATCGTCCTCCTCCTCGCTGGTCCCTCCCAGCTTCTCCATCTGCTGAGCCATCTCCTTCGCGTGATCCCAGGCTGCTGATGTTATAACCCTAACCCTAGCTCCCACGCCTTTTCCATTTCCGGGTACATCCGGCCTTTGCAGACAGAATTCAGTTCGAAAAGCTCCGATTCCCTTTCCTCCGGACGAAGCTCGAGAGGAAACAAAAATTTTAATGGAAAAAAAAAAAAAGGGAACGACTTGAGATCTCGCTCCTCTCCTCGAAAGGCTCCTCTTTTCCGCCGGAATTGGGACCTCCGGCGGCGATCCGAGCCGGTGGTCCGGCCTGCTCCGGCGATCCGGTCGGCCGGCGAGAGGGGACTCGGATCTGAGTAACACCTGGCCCGGAGGCGTCCCTCCGGCGAGGCCCTGGGCTGAGATTGGGCGGGACGTGCGTCGCCGGGGAGTTCCTCTGGCGGCGGTCCGGCGGGGTCTCGTGTGGGGCTGGGGTGCTCTAGGGTTTCGCTCGTGTGCGGCCGCGTGTTGGGGTTTATGTTTAGCACGCCTGGGGCGATGGAGGGAGGGTGGGGATCGGACGGCCCAGAATGCGACACGTGCAGCACGTGCCGACGGCCGCGTGGGGTTCGGTGGTTCTACCACCCGGGTGGCCGGGGCACGCTTCCGTGATTCGAGTTCATGTCTTTTAGCCCACGCCACTAGCCACGGCGGTGTGGGAGGCGTGACTCGCCGAGGAGTCAATAAATTTATTTATTTAATATAATAAACTTCGAACAAAAAGTCCCTAGAAAAATCTACAATTTATTGTGCTTATGGACTTTTCTCACTATTTTATGTTAATAGAGTGTGGTCCTTGAGAATTCTACTGCTGATGTAGGTGGGGTGTGGTCCCTAAAAAATTCGGCTCTGTGTACATGGGACGGCTGGGAGTCACAAAGCTAAGTTTCTTTGCTATAAAGTTGAAAGATTGGAGTGCAGAGAATGTTCGAAAACGGGGCAGAATGGAATCACGCAATGGTAAGAAGGTGTGTGTTAGTTATTCTAACAATAGGTTTAACGATGGAAAGTGCAAAGCTCTTGCACGAAAAGCGTAGCGCTGTGAGATGTCCAGCAAAGCGTCAAATGGAGAACCACCCTCTTCATGCCAAGAATTGGAAAAGGCGAATTATGAACTCATGCTCGGTATTCATTGAATCTAACAAGAAAAGGCAAACATAAGTATAATATCATACAGAGAAATCCTTTTTCCAATGTGTTATGAGATCCATAAATTTGGAGGATTGTTGCACAATTAAGGGTTTGATTGCTGATTGGTTTCTGAGACCAGCATGGTTTTTTATTTTCATTCTCTTGTAAAGCAGAAATATTTGAAAATGTACATTTGGTGATTAAATAAAGTAAAAATAGTGTTTTTTAAAAAAATATTAAAATAATAAAAACTAAAAATAATTTTAAAATATTTTTATAGAAGTGATTAATATTTTTTATTTTTTAAAAGTATTGTTTACATTGGAAATAAAAAATAAAAATAATTTTTACTTCTAAAGATTAAAAAATAGAAAATAAAAATATTTTAAAAAATTATATATAAAAAATATTGTTGGAAATGGGAATTGCTTCTAGATTACTTCCTGATCAAAAGCAGACTTTGTTAGGCTTGTAAAGGATAGGCAAACTTTGTTAGGTTTGTAAAAAAAATTTTGTTGCATCATTTTTTTGGTGCAATAAGTGCATATTAGATGTGTAAATTAGTTACTTGTATAATAAAATTTATTAGATCATTGTATGCATGTCAATATACATAAATAATTAATTTATATAAATAATATGTGCTTATTAAATTGAAAAACTATGCAGAAAGTCTTTCTCTAGGTTTATAAACGGTGCATTGCATCTGTTTGTAAGCAGTGAGAATAGCATAATGATGCATCCTTTGATAGTGATTGATAAGACCTGCTACCATCGATGGTATTTTATTGGATAGAAGCTCGCTCAAAGAGATCCTGTGGAGAAGATGAGGGTGGATAAAGACAGCGCCTGGTGTGAATTTTGTCTGCGTTCGAAAAAGTGTTGATGGGGAACGTCTAGGGTACTGAGAAAGAGTATTTCCATCACATCCTGAAAAAATTTCTGACCACCTTTATTTACATTTCGTTTGCTTGGATTTCCTTCAGACTCGTTCCCACTATAATAAACTATATTTTAAAAAACTAGTAGACCCGCACATAAAGATATATTTAATAAAGCACCCGTGAAAGCAATGTTTTAAAAATTATTTCGGATATGTCTTACTTAAATTAATATGATTGTTCGTTTGTAATAAAAAATAAAAAAAAAATATTTCGAATAATAAATCGAGTTAACATTTAAGCTGTAGATCAATCAAATTGATCAAATAAATTAATTAAATAATATTAAATAATATTATAATTAATTTTTAATTTAATAATATAAAAATATAATATTAAATATTAAATTAAATAAAAAAATTAAAAAGCTTAAAATCGGATTGAATCCGTTCGAAATTCGATCGATTCAATAAATTTTTTTAATTTTTATCGGATCACATAAAAGTTAACTTTAATAATAAAATCAGACCGAACTGATGATCGATTTTTATTAACCATTCGATCGATGAATTCGATCCGATTTTCAAAACACTGCATGAAAGATAAGACTTTACGTCCACATCGATTATAAAACAATGTTGTTATAAGTATTTATATAAAAAAATTAAATATCATCTTGTGATTAGATATATATATATATATATATATATATATGATTAAATATAATTAAATTTAAATATAAATTTGAGTACAAAATTTTAGCCTCATAACTTAAATAAAAGAAATGACATTGGGATCCCAATTTCATCTTTGCCCTATCTTTATAAATTAGGGTTTTTATCATCTCATCTTCAATTATAAAAAATGATAAATCCTCCTCCCCTCTCTAACCTAACTCCCTTGGTCCTTGATAACATATATGCTTTTTTTAATAAAAATTATGAAATTAATGTTATAGTTGAAACATGGAAAGCATCTACTTACGGATCACCATCAAATATACATGAAAATAAACTTAATATGCTTGAAATTAATTCATATATCATATATTATTTTGTTATTACAAAATTTTTGCTTTAGGTACTAATGATGCCTGATCACCTTGAGCTGATATCCTTGAGCGTCACTGAATGGGTCGTGACCTTAACGAAGAAGCTTTGCCTCAACTCCGAGATTTGCAAGAAGTCCCAGAGGCCCGATGTTCTGGCGGGGACCATCCGATGCTCAAGTTAGTGATCGAAATCACAGCCGTGAGCTTGAAAAAGCTTGACCTTGAGAACTAGGAAGAAAATGAAAGAAAATCTCTAAATGCTTTGCTTGAGTGTTCATACCTTGATAAGAGATCCCTCTTACCCATTTTGTTGCTGCTTTGGGTCTGCGTGGCTTGCTAGATAAGATTGGAATCTCATGATGAGCTATAATTTTTGCCAATAGAATGTCAGAACTAGTGGGGTTGGATTCATCCCATCTGAACTGGGTGAGTGATACTTTATAGCAAATGATCACCTTTTGAGGCTTATCTGGCCAGAGTCATTAAAACTTTATAATGAATGATGACTTTTTGAGTTCGTCTGATCTAGGCAATTAAAGCTTCATGATGAATTATGACTTTTTGGGCTTGTGCCAGAATCATATGAGTTTGTCTTATTAGACATATATGAATCAGAGATGACTGGTGGACCTGTCCTTGTCAGAAGTGAAGGCTTGCTTGGAAAGCCAATAGTTGAGTTCAGGGATGAAAAGGGGGATGAGGCCACCTTATGAACTGGGACAGCCTAGGAGCCGTCTATGAGCTGGGGCCACCTTGTGAACTGGGGTAGCTTAGGAGCCGAGGCCGCCTAGGAGCTGCCTGTAAGCTGGGGCCGCCTCTAGGCTGCCTTGTGAATTGGGGCTGCTTAGGAGCCGGGGCCGCCTAGAATCCGTATAACCCTGAACTATGTGTTTGGATCCTCCATAAATTAAGAACATATCCTTAGTCCTTCGTAAGTACTTAAGGATATTCTTGACGACCATCCAATGTTACTCACCAGGATTTGCCTGGTATCTACTAGTGATACTTAAAGCATAAGAAATATCAGGTCTTGTACATAGCATCGCATACATGATGGATCTGATTACTGAGGCGTATGAAATCCTATTCATGTGCTCTCTCTCCTCTTGGGTCATAGGACTCATGTCCTTGGAGAGATGCACCCCATGCAATACCGACAGGAATTCCTTCTTGGATTTCTTCATGCTAAATCGTTTTAGCACTTTATCTATGTAGGTTAATTCGGATAATCTAAGAAACCTCCTAAATCTATCTCTATAGATCTTAATACCTAGTATGCAGGCTGTTTCTTCCAAATCTTTCACGGAGAACTTGCTGAACAACCAATCATTCACTTCTTGCAGCAAAGATACATTATTTTCTATCAATAATATGTCATCTACATATAATATCAAAAAAATAATAACACTCCCACTAACCTTCTTGTACACACATGGATCATCCTCATTTTTTATGAAATCAAATTTTTTGATTGTTTCATCAAAATGGATGTTCCAGCTTCTAAAAGCTTGCTTAAGTCCATAAATCGACCTTTGCAGCTTGCATACTTTTTGAGAATCAATAGACTCAAAACCCTCAGGTTGTGTCATTTACACATCCTCCACTAAATCACCATTTAGGAAGGCGGTCTTGACATCCATTTGCCATATCTCATAATCGTAATAGGTTGTAATCATAAGCAAAATCCTTATGGACTTAAGCATGGCTACAGAAGAAAAAGAAGAAAATATTTCATCAAAGTCAACACCTTGCCTTTGTTTGTAACCTTTTGCGACTAGCCTCGCCTTATAGGTAATCACATTACCATCCATATCGGTCTTCTTCTTAAAGACCCATTTGCACCTAATAGGTTTTATATCCCTTTAGGTGGATCAACCAAGGTCCATACCTGATTGTCAAACATGGAGTCCATTTCAGACTTTATGGCTTCAAGCCATCCCTTGGAGTTAATGTTACATATTGCTTCCTCATAGTTAGTAGGCTCATCATCTTCTATAAAAAATTCATATCTCTCAGGAATATAATGTATTCTACTAGACTTACGTAGCTGATGTGTACTTGGAGCTACTTGTTGCTCCATCATTTCTGATAGAGACTCATGCAAATGTTGCCTGAATGTGAGTTGAGTCTCCTGCTCAACTTTCACTGCATTTGGTATTTGCTCCATGTCATCTAATCGGTCTCTGTCAATTTGTGATTCTTGAGTTTCATTAAGCTCAATATTTCTCCCACTGTCCTTTCTTAGAAAAATTTTATTCTCTAGGAATATGGCATGCCTTGAGACAAAAACTTTTTGCTCAATTGGTGGTAGAAGTAGTATCATTTGTTTCTTTAGGATACCCCACAAAATTATACTTGTCGGATCTAGCTTCAAGCTTGTCCGACTCATTACGCTTTACATAGGAGTAGCAACCCCAAATCCTTAGATGACTAAGGGATGGTTTCTTTCCATACCATATCTCATAGGAAGTGAAACTGATCGACTTAGATGAAACTCGGTTTAGAGTGTATTCGGCTGTGTGTAGCGCATAACCCCAAAACATTTTTGAAAGATTTGCAAGGCTCATCATTGATCACACCATATCTAATAATGTATGATTCCTCCTTTTTGATACACCATTATGCTGTGGCGTACCAGAAGGAGTCCACTAAGAGAGAATCTCATTCTTCTTCAAATATTCTAAGAACATATGGCTTAAGTATTCCCCACCTCAATCTGATTAAAGTATCTTAATACTTTTGCTACTTTATTTTTCTACCTCGGATCTAAATTCTTTGAACTTTTCAAAGGCTTCAGATTTATGTTTCATTAGATATACGTAACTATACATATTATGGTCATCTATGAATGTGATGAAGTAAAAAAAACCTCCTATTGCCTGAATATTGATAGGACCACATACATCATAATGTACTAGTCCTAAATATTCAGTTGCTTGCTCACCCTTTTTAGTAAAAAGTGACTTAGTCATTTTGCCACGTAAGCACGACTCACATTTCTCAAATGATTCCCAATCGAATGAGTCCAAGTAGCCATCTTTATGTAACTTGGTTAAACGCGATTCATTTAGCCATAGGTACGAGTTCTTAGAATTATTTAATTTTAATTTCTTAGTTTTTATATTGAGAATAGGGCATTGTAAATTCAAAACATAAATCCTTTTGAACATTTTAGCAGAACCAAATAACATTTTATTTTTAAAAATTAAAATTCTTTTATTTCTAATTTCAAATGTATATCCATCATTTATAAGGCATGAAACACAAATAATATTCTTTATTATGTTTGAAATATAGTAATAATTATTAATCTCCATTACAAGCCCAGTGGGCAAAGATAAAGAACAAAATCCTATGGCTAAAGCAGCAACCTTTGCTCCATTTTTCATGCGCAGGATCACTTCATCTTTCTCTAGCTTTCTACTGCTTCTTATCATCTGCATATTAATACAAATATAAGATTTACAACCGATATCCAATACCCAAGTGAAATAAGAAGTAATAGAAGAAAACATCTCAATCATAAATATACCTGATGTAGATGCATTCGTATGTTTCTTTTCTTTCAAGCTAGCCAGATAAGCCCTGTAATTTCACTTCAAGTGCTCGTCCTTACCATAGAAGTAACACTTATTCTTGGCTAATTTGTTTCTTTTAATACCCTTATTTGGTTTAGTCGCCTTGGCCTTTTGGACCTTATTCTTCTTTGACCGCTTCTTACGAGGACCAGAGGACTCCACGACCATAACATGCCCCTTTTCTTTCTTAATGTTGGGCTCAGCATTCGTCAGCATATTCGCGAGCTCAGATAGAGATGCCTCTAGCTTGTTCATGTTGAAATTAAGAACAAATTACAAATAGCTAGGAGGTAGTGACTGTAGAACCAAGTCAACACTCAGTTCATGATCCATACTAAAACCCAATCGTGCCAACTTCTCAATTAGATTGATCATTTTTAGCACGTGGGTACCCACTGATGAATCCTCAGTCATTTTGCACTGAAACAACTCTCTAGAGGTCTGAAATCTCTCATAGTAAGACTATGCACCAAACAACTCTTGCAGGTGCATCAAAATCTCCTGAGCATTCATAGGCTTATGCTGTTTTTGAAGATTAGGTGACATCGAGGCCAACATCAAACATATGGCCATTTCTTCAGCATCTTTATACCGATTATATGCCATATGAACCTCAGTCGGAGCATTCGCTGGTGGGACCCCTGGTGCACCTCATCAAGGATAAAACGAATTTTTTAGAATCGAAGAATGATCCTTACATTTCTTAGCCAATCAAAAAGTTGAGTCCAGTCAATTTGTTAGATTCTAAAACATTCCTAAGGTTGATGTTTACACTCATAGTTTCTCTGATAACCTACATAAAATTAGAACGAGTCAATTGCTATGAATACTAATCACCGACTTAATATGGTAATTTTAAGATTTTTAATTAAGTTGGTTACTCCAACTATTTTATCAAGGTTAATAGCCCTCTCTATTAATCTCGAGAAATTGACATTCAATTTTCTTAGTGGGTTATGATCCATTCGAATTACCTTGACCTTGGCTTTGGCACAACAAATCTTAGTAAGACAAATTTGGTATATTATCATTAATCACATCTAATGTGACTCCGAAATCATTTAGGGGACATTGCCTTATCAATCATATCCATATGTGATCACCCTAAAGTTTGCCTCTAGATTAGAACTTTGGCCAATTATGCCAGCTGATCTAGTTAAGTCAACCCATTGTTCCATAATCAACTCCTTATAAGTACACTCGATATCGGCTTTGGCACGACAAATCTCATGACCTAATGATTTTGTATCATGTGAATAATGGAAGGCTAATAACTTAATATTTGTAGAGGGATTTAGTGCATATAGGTTCCATCATACATGTACAACATTTGTACTATGCTAGGTTACATATCCTATATGTAGATTTTAGATTAATCTTTATTAACAAAAAAAAAATATCATAAGATCAAATCTTATGATTGGGATTCCTAATCAAATTAGGATCCTGACCACTATCTAATTTAGGAACCCTAATCATATGACCAAATTAATTGCTTCTATCTGATTAACCTTATTGATCTAATCAATTAAGAGCTTTCCTAAACAATAGCCAGATTAGCTTATCAATGTGGTCATATTTAGCATACCCTTTGATCCCATTGAATGAGTTTTCTTAGGTAGCGAATGGATCAATTAAAAACCATGATTATACTTTTTTTAGACACCAATGTAGGTAAGCCTAATTGATTAGACCAATTTTGGGATCATAGGATCAAGTAATGATGTGGTTAAATCTAAGTTTCCTAAATCTTTATCATCTATTACATTTTATGATAAGTTAAGATAGTGATCATGTTAGGGTATTATGATAAAAAATATTAATCCAAATTTTAAAAATTTAAAATTAAAATTTTAAATTTCTTTATCATTTAATTACATGTTATGACATATCGGTTTCACATCCCATGTAAATCCTAATGTCTCTAACAAACCCTAATAGATTCTTATCATGATAAGATTTTTGGATTAAAATTTTAAATTCCATATGATTACATTTAATCACAATCTTATCATGATCTAAATATCCAAAATAAGTTTTCTGCGTTTATTGTTCATTATCATATGAATATCAGCTCTTAATCATATCAATAATCATGTTGAAATTAAATCCTAAACATGATTTCTAGAATTTCAGCATATAGTATCTATCATGCATAAATAATAATTGCTATTTTAATATGACATAAATATGATTAAATCTAAATTAATTATTATTTACTATTATATAATAAATCTTTATCTCTGATATCATATATCAAAGTATTTTATTTTAACATTATAATGAACATGTATAAATCTAAATAATATTGTTTATCATTAAAGAATAAACTTTTTATTTTATTTTAGATTTATTATCAACATATGAAAATAATTTACGATTTTAATCTTCATAAGAGGTATGATAAAAACTCATATTATCAATCAGATTGACTCAAGTATCTTATCAGATTAATGAATATGTAGCCTAAGGAGGCTCTGATACCGCTTGTTGAGAATTATATATGCAAGACATGAATCAAATTCATAAAAACGTAGTGGAAGATAAAATATAAAATTTTCAGATGCCTAGGATCCTTAGGAACAGATTCATTAAATAAAAAATAAAATCTAAAACATTAGATTTATTAATACCTGAGTCCTTTATCGATGTAGAAAAGGATGAAGCTGGTGAATCCTCTGTCACTAGTCGTCTATGTGTCTGGCCTCTAATGGTAATCCACGCGGAGAAGAGTGGATGAAGACCTTCATGCAGAGAAGAGTGGATGGTATGAAGATGACACTTAAAGAGAGAGGGGGCGCTGGTGCCTCTTGAATCCTCTTCTTGAATTTTAAACCCGTAGGTTTAAAGATCTAATCTTTTTCTACCATAATAGAAGAGGAAGAGAATGAAACATATTTATAGAGAGAGGGGGAGAGAGAAAGAGACATTTCAAGGGAGAGAAAGAGACCCCTTTCCTCAGGGGCAACCTTAATCCAAGGAAGATAAAGAGATTTCCTTTTCTACGACAACCTTAATCCAAGGAAAAGGAAGAGACCCCCTTTCTCATGGTAACCTTAATCCAAGGAAGAGGAAGAGACTCCATCCATCATCCATGTGTCAAAATCTTAGCCCATTAGGAAGAGGAAGAGACTCCATCCATCATCCATGTGTCAAAATTTTAGCCCATTAGGAATTAGTTGTCTCATAACTATATGCCCCAATCTATGCGTGTTCATAATCGAACCATAGAGATTCATCATGCCCGGCCCATCCCATGGGCATGAATCCTCTTCACATAGCTGAGATTTGTCATCTATACCCAAATAATCAGAGCCGTCCATCATATGAAACAAGCCAAATTTGGGTATCCAATTATTTGTTCATCATATGCAAATTATCTCTCCCTAAAATTCCTTCCTCTATGATGGATCATATTCATTAATATTTTATCTGCTTTAAATTGGGTCTTACCCAATTATCTAATTAATCATCTTATCTGAATTAAATCTAATTTAATTTCTATTTTAATTCATCCAAAATTTTTCTTAATGCGTGTGACCCATTACACCTTTTAACATGTTGGCAATAATCATGTCTTAATCACTGACCCTAGGAATAATTGGACAACTGTTGGCCCAGATGGCAACCCAAAAGGGGGGATGAATTGGGTTCTTAAAATTTTTAACCTTTTAGAAACTATTGGCTTTGAAATAATCAAGTACAGAATAAATTTCAATCACAAATGAAGAGATAGAGAGAGAGACAATTAAAGCACGATAAACACAAGAATTTTATAGTGGTTCGGTGTATCCAACACCTACGTCCACTCCCAAGTTTCACTTGGGTCCACACTATAATCAACTAGATTACAGCCGAGTTGTTTTACAAGATCACAACTCAAAACTTGTTGTTTCCCAGGGATCACAACGAACCCAGCTGGTTTTTCGGGTTCACCAGCACAAAAATCCAAACACAAGCTAATCTAGCTTGCCCCGAGGTATACTACATCTACTAATTCAATCCCCCTGATTGAACTAGCAAAAACAAGAAAGAATAATGTTTACAATAACATACAAGTCCTTAAATGAGCAAATATTCAAAGTAAATAAACAAGTTTAGAAAAGCCTGATTTGAAGATGATTGGATTTGAGCTTTTCTTCTTTTCTTTTTTTCCTTTTCTCTTTTGAGATGTTGAATCAAGCCTCAGCTTCGATTCTTCACAGATGTTGCAGATGAGAAGTTGGGAAATCACAAAAACAGAGCTTTTGGAAAATCCTCCGATTTTTCAAGTTGAACGCCTTGGATTTCTCTTTGAGCTTTTTGGAGTGGAAGAATTTGAACGTAGATTCTTTTCTCTTGATTTCTTGCTCAAGACCTCTCAGATTTTTTCAATATGATTTCTCTATTTTTTCGTTTTTCCTCTCTTTTTCTATATTTTCAAACGAACGCTCTTCCCCCTTTTTATAGATTCCATTTAATCCATTTTTGGGTGTGAACTAGCCATTGGAATGTACCTGAAAATTTTTTCCATACATGAAATATAGCCATTAGGGGTTAGGTAAAGAAAATATTACCGTTTGAGCTGATCTGACACTACAAGAAATTTAAAATATTGCGACGCCAAAATGCGTCGCTATTGCGTCGCTATACCATGTTTAGCGACGCAATAGCGACGCAATGATGGCGTCGCTCAACTCCCCGTCGCAATACTCTTTTGTCGCAATTGCGTCGCAATATTGCGACGCAATTGCGACGCTCTGCGACGCATAAAAATGCATCGCAATAATAAAAATTAAATTTATAAAAAAAATTAATTATTAAATATTGCGACGCATTTATTTGCGTCGCAAGATTTAATAATTAATTTTTAAAAATTAAAAATTTATTAATAAATATTGCGACGCACTAAATTGCGTCGCAATATTTAAAATTAATTTTTAAAACAGAAAAATTTTTTATTAAATATTGCGACGCAAATAAATGCGTCGCAATATTTAATAATATTTTTTCTGTTTTAAAAATTAATTTTAAATATTGCGACGCAATTAGGTGCGTCGCAATATTTATTAATAAATTTTTAAAAATTAATTTTAAATATTGCGACGCAATAAATTGCGTCGCAATATTTAATAATTAATTTTTTTTATAAATTTAATTTTTATTATTGCGACGCATTTTTATGCGTCGCAGAGCGTCGAAAATTTTTTTTTAAAAATATTTAAATGATTAAAAATTAAAACGATTAATAAAATTTCGTTAAATCTAAATATTGATACAAACATTTTTCACTCAATCCAAACAATAATAAATTTCAAAAAATAATTTATATATTAAAATTTAAAAGTTTTTACAACATAAAAAAAAATACATCAAGAATCTGAATGATCACGTGAAGGCTGTGGAGGCTGTGGAGGCTGAAGACTCTGCGACAAGCGTCTAACCATATCCCGCAAATAGTGCATCTCATCTCGCATGTCAGCAACCTCCTGATCCCGGCCTCGCATACGATCCTGCATGTCAGCAACCTCCTGATCCCGGCTTCGCATACGATCCTCAAAATCCTGCTCGTAATCCTGGCGAAGCTCCTCTGCAATAGATCTGCGAAGCTCCTCTAAACGCTCGGGAGGAAGATCAACAGGAACTCGCGAGCTGGAGGCCTGATGGGGAAAAAATGTAGAAGCTCTAGTGCCCATACCATAGACCCTGCGGTCTCGTGGCTGGGCACCAACAGCCTCCAAAAACACACGTCGACTCTCATCTGCTGAGAGTTCGACGGGCGTCTCCCCATCAGTAGAGTCGACCTGTGATGCCTGGGATCGAAGCTCATCGACTCGTGCCTTGAAATTATGAAATCAATAATAAATGAGTTAATAAATTTCTAGAAATAAAATTTTAAAAATTAAACAGATACTACATAAATCTAATTTCTTACCGCAACCTCCCGTGATCGCGTATCGACCCAGGAGCCGTCCCTCCTGGTGTGTGTCGCCCTAAATAGACGAAACTCACCAGGATCTCCGCCCTCCTGCTCAGTCTATAATAATAAAAAAATAATATTAATAAAAATATTTGTAAAGAACTAAAATAGTAATAAAAATATATATGTTTTCTTACCATACGCCGTCTGTGCTCCTGAATCGAAATGGAGCCCGATGTATGACAGGAGAGACCCGTGCCACGACCGCCCTTCTCAGATCGGCGGTTCGTGCTGGCTGATGCGGACCTCCTGCGCCAGCCATCGGACTCCCAGGCCTGCTGCCACTCGTGCCAAATACCCTCTGGCACGTGCGCAGGACGCTGACCCGACGACCTCCAACGATGAAGCATGTCGGAGTATCGGCGTCGCGTCAGAGCCTCCCATGCTGCCCTAATGGCATCATGGGTGGCAGGATCCCACGTAAATTTTTTTGCATTAAAATAAACAGTTAGTTTCTGAATTTATTAACTTTAAAGAATTATATATCACTGCTAAATTGTATTTAATAAGTTTACCTGAAACTCGGAAAAATAAAACTCCCTCGTGGCCGGCGATACGTGGCGCCAATCGTAGCCACTGGGATCTGCACGCCTCTGAAAAACGGCGCTGATGTGGCTGGAGACATGATGCTGCTCAATGAATCTGTTAAAAAAATGCAAGTTTATAAGTTAATGACTTAAAAACATTAACAAATATTTGTAATTAATATATACTTACATCCCCTGAGCATCAAGTAGAAGTAAAGTGCGGCCGAAGGCGGAAGAACTCTCGGAGGTCTGTGCCGATCGGGTAGATGGTAATACTGGTGCAGAGGTCGAAGGCTGCGCCTCTGCTGGAGATCCAAACTCTCCATCGCCGACGCTCATGTGATCTGATGTCGAAGGATCCAAACTACGTCTCTGCTCACCCAATCTATCGTCGGTAGATCTACCTCTGCCCCTCATACTGAAAATACTAAGGATTCACACAATTAAATTACGATTAATGATTGACTATGTACGAATTTAACACTTATAAAAAAAAGTTAAATTTTAAAAAACCTTTATGTTTAATCGTTGTCATTTGTTTCGTGAAATGTTGGTTCAACATCCGATGCCGTATCGGATTGCGAATCAGTTTCATTATCGGAAGGAAACCGAACATTTGCATCCGCAATTTCTTGGACATCACCACTTGGATCGATAAGTGATGTTTCAGGAGCTCTTGTGTCGTCCTCAATTGCATGCAGTTCCATCTCATCCTCTTGAAATGCAGGGCACTCGGCGGATTGACTTGATGAACTCTCCTCTAATACGATTGTTGAACGTGGGACGATTTTAGAAACGGCCCACCAATCTCGCTTGTCGTTGCGCAAACTTGGATATCCGCAGTAAAAGACTTGCTGAGCTTGGGATGCAAGGATGAATGGGTCATATTTCTGTAATCTTCGTCGATGGTTCACTTCAACCAAATTATAGTCGTTATGAACCCTTTTGCCCACAGGAATTATCGGATCGAACCAATCACAACGAAACAATACGGTTCGTTTTAAAGGCCAACCGGGATATTCAACTTCAACCACCTCTACTAACTTTCCATAATAATCCTGCATATTTGCTCCAACACTTTCTCCTTTTACACACACGCCCCAGTTATGAGTGCCTCTTGAAGCTGCTAATCGTTCAATCTGAAATTTGTACCCATTTACAAAATAGCCAGTAGAGGTTGTTACGGTCTTCAATGGCCATTGCGATAGACATTTAATGAAAATATTGTCGGTTGTCGACCATGGACCGTTGACCTATAAATTAATAAGCTATTGACATCCAATTCAAAAAATAATTGCCATTATCGAAATTGATTGAGTGATACTACTCACAAATTCATAAAACCAGTAAGCAAACTCCGTTTCTAATTTCTGCCCAATTGCAACTTGACTGATGTCGGGATTCATCTGTCGTTGTCTATCACAAAACATCCTTATGGGATGAAAAGGATGAAAACTACTGTTAGAAATTAAATATTATGATATATTATTATATAAATTTAAATTTTCAATTTAGCATTGAAGTATACACTTACTCAATATATGGATCGACTTCTCGACAGTTCATTAGGATGTAATAATGTGCTGCATTATACTCCATATCGCTAAGATTTCTTGACTTCTGCCCACCAAATGAACGGCCGATAGCTTTAAAAATTGATATTCTGCCGTCATTAGCTTCTGCTTCGTCCACACATACGTCATCGTTACGACCATGATTTCGGCTCCTCGTGTGGACGTGACCCTCAAAGTAATGCGAGGCAAAAGCTGAAACTTCTTCGACCAAGTGTGCATTG
Organism: Calamus simplicifolius; assembly: GCA_900491605.1. NCBI lineage: Eukaryota > Viridiplantae > Streptophyta > Magnoliopsida > Arecales > Arecaceae > Calamus > Calamus simplicifolius. The sequence continues at coordinate 1,444,399 of UESW01003908.1, read as the reverse complement.
CATATAGAACCTTCAACCCTTGCCTTATTACGCACATTATTTTTTAACTTCTTAAGATACCTATATGTAAAGTTGCAACAAACAATTAACGAATTTTTCAAGCAATGAAATAATATTTCAAATGTCAACATATCTTAATGATGTATATATTTACCTCTCGAATGGATACATCCAGCGATACTGCACAGGACCAGCTATGCTCGCTTCGTATGGCAAGTGAACCGGTAAATGCTCCATTGAGTCAAAAAAACTGGGAGGAAATATTCGCTCAAGCTTGCATAAAATAATTGGAATTTCCTCCTCAAGCCTTGCCATTGATGCAGAAGTAATGACTGCGGCAGATAACTCCTTGAAGAATAAGCTGAGCTCCGTAATTGCCTTCCAGACATGTTGCGGAAGCAACTCACGGAAAGCTATAGGTAATAATCGTTGCATGAAAACATGGCAGTCATGGCTCTTCATGCCGAACAACTTGAGCTTATGCATGTCCACACACCTACCGATATTTGAGGCATAACCATCTGGAAATTTTAACCCTCTAAGCCAGTTACATAAAACTTCTCGTGAATTTCTGTCAAGAGTGTAACATGCTTTAGGATAGGTCCCATCGGCACTCCTTCTCAAATCACCTCTTCTACAGTACTGATTAAGTTCTTCTCTTGACTTTGCAGTATCTTTTGTTTTTCCCGGGATGTTTAGCACCGTGTTAAATATGTTATCAAAGAAATTTTTCTCTATATGCATGACATCCAAGTTGTGCCGGATGAGATTTGTGCTCCAATAAGGCAAATCCCAAAATATACTTCGTTTCTTCCAGTTATGTTCTTTACATATACGGCTATTTATTCTATCTGCATCTGGTTCCCATGCATACATCAACCCCAAATTCTCTATAGAATCAAATAGATCCGTGCCGGACCTAACCGGTTCGGCAAATTTTGTGACTGCTTTGTTCTTCCGGAAGGCGATCAAGTTACGCCTGTAAGGATGATTTGGTGGCAAGAACTTCCTATGGTTATCAAACCATGACTGCTTACCACTCTTCTGCAATGTAAATGCATCCGAATCATACATGCAATGAGGGCATGCCAGACGTCCAGCAGTGCTCCAACCAGACAACATTGCATATGCCGGAAAATCACTTATTGTCCACATCAAAGCAGCTCTCATTAAGAAATTTTGTTTCATAGAAATGTCGTAGGCTACCACTCCTGTTTCCCACAACATTTTCAATTCGGCCACCAACGGTTGCAGAAAGACATCAATCTTTTCCTTAGGATTTGATGGTCCTGGAACCAAAACGGTTAAAAACATTGCAGGATCTTTCATGCACTTCCACGGAGGAAGGTTATATACAGTCAGTATCACAGGCCAACATGAATACTGTTGCCCCGCTTGACCAAATGGTTGGAAGCCATCGGTACAAAGACCTAATCTCACATTCCTTATATCTTCAGCGAAAACAGGATGATTTTCATTGAACTGCTTCCAAGCCTTTGAATCTGATGGATGCCGCATTTCATCCTCTTTAGATTCATGTTCGGCATGCCATCTCATATCAGCAGCTGTTGCCTCAGATCTATATAATCTCTGCAGGCGTGGGGTAAGAGGAAAGTAATGCATCCTCTTGTAAGGCACACTTTTCCTCCTACTTGTACCGGCTCCTCCTTCGGTGTTTTTGAACCGTGATTGCCCACAAATCTTACACCATCTCAGCTCTGAGTCTTCACCCCAAAATATCATACAATTGTTCAAGCAACAATCGATCTTATTAACTGGAAGCCCAAGCCCACGCAACAACTTCTTTGTTGCGTAAAAACTGTCTGCGGCAACATTATCATTTGGCAGAATTTCTTTGATTAACTCAGCTACAGAATTGAACGCCTTTTCTGATAATCGATGTTCTGCCTTAATATTCAACATTCGAGCAGCTGTAGAGAACTGGGAATGACCCTCACACCCAGGATACAATTCTTGATTGGCAGCACTCAACATATCGTAAAATTGTTGTGCTTCTGGGTTTGGTTCTTCCATAAATGTATTCTGATTGAAGTCATTACCCGATGCATTCATAACCATTTGTTCATATGTGTTTAAATTCACAAATGGTTCTTCTACGGGAATTGACTCTTGTTCGCCTATATCAACCGCTGGAATATCCTCTGGTTCACCATGACAGTACCAAACATAGTAATCAGGCACAAAACCCTTCTTACACAAATGCACCTTAACAGTTTCCACATCTCTGTAGGCTTTATTCTGACACCTGTGGAAGTTGCATGGGCACCTAATCCTAGGCCCATCCATCCATTCAGGTTGGCTACATGCAAATGCGATAAACTCTTCCAATCCATTCAGAAAATCTGGATTCAGCAAGCCATCTTTTATCCTTGCATACATCCATGAGCGAGTCCCGCTCATTTTTGTCCGACTTATACAAAGTCTGGTAAAGCATTAATTAAAACCAAAAAATAAAACTATATTAGTATTAATACATATATCTAAATTATTTATTGGGCACAACTAATTAAGGTTAATTACAACCAATTAAATCATTTATAAGTACGCAAATAATTTAGATATATTTATGTACTAATATAATTACAACCAATTGCTAGGAAGGACCGATGCATAGGTTAATGGCTAAAGAGAGGGCTTGAGTTTGTGTCGGGCCATAAGGCGATGCGTTTAGTCATTAGACTTCACAAAAATTCAAGTGTCTTAAATAATTCTACCTTAACTCCATGTCTACAAGGTAAGGCCCTATCCCATTCAAGAATATTTTTTGTGATATGTTATTCTGCTATTAATTATCATCGATCGGCAACATTGAAATTTCGGCAGCATTTCCTCATATGTTCTCCTAGATGTGTGGTATATAAGCCACACTAGGAGAACGTATGAGGAAATGCAAACCGAAATCTCACCCCACGATGATTACTAGCAGACTAACATGTCACAAAAAATATTCTCAAACTGTCCACCAGGACAATTTGAGAATTTGCAAGACTAAGGCTTACAAATTCTCAAACGGGTCTAAAGGTTAATTAAAGTGCTGTGATTATGAAAGTCCGAAGACAATCGAACTTATGCTTGTTATTCTTAACATCTTGCGAATACTAAAATGTAAATCATTGAAACTAGTAATTTGTTGCTGAAAATTAAATAATATAACAACAAAACATTTTATTTAGCATTTCAAAATGTAATGCATCATTAAATAAACATTCTGCTTAAATTAAGGAAAAATTTATTTTTTTTTTACCAGGGGGCGGGGGGTTTCCCCCCCTCCCCCCTGCTATGACCCCAAAAATTTTTTTTTCCTTTTTTCACAGCGGGGGGGGGGTTTCCTCCCCTCCCCCTGTTTAAAAAAAATTTTTTTTTTTTTTATATCAGTGGCCTGGCCACCACCGTGGCCAGGCCACTGCCGGCCACGGCAGCGGCCGTGGCCAGAGAAGACGGCCACGGCAGCGGCCGTGGCCGCCTTGTCCGGCCGCGGCCACGGCCGTGGCCACGGCCGTGGAAACAAAGGGGGGGCGGGGGGGGGTTTCCTCCCCTCCCCCCTGTTAAAAAAAAAATTTTTTTTTTTTTAAAACAGTGGCCTGGCCACCACCGTGGCCAGGCCACTGCCGGCCACGGCAGCGGCCGTGGCCGGAGAAGACGGCCACGGCAGCGGCCGTGGCCGCCTTGTCCGGCCGCGGCCACGGCCGTGGCCACGGCCGTGGAAACAAAGGGGGGGCGGGGGGGTTTCCTCCCCTCCCCCTGTTTAAAAAAAAATTTTTTTTTTTTTTTATCAGTGGCCTGGCCACCACCGTGGCCAGGCCACTGCCGGCCACGGCAGCGGCCGTGGCCGGAGAAGACGGCCACGGCAGCGGCCGTGGCCGCCTTGTCCGGCCGCGGCCACGGCCGTGGCCACGGCCGTGGAAACAAAGGGGGGGCGGGGGGGTTTCCTCCCCTCCCCCTGTTTAAAAAAAAATTTTTTTTTTTTATATCAGTGGCCTGGCCACCACCGTGGCCAGGCCACTGCCGGCCACGGCAGCGGCCGTGGCCGGAGAAGACGGCCACGGCAGCGGCCGTGGCCGCCTTGTCCGGCCGCGGCCACGGCCGTGGCCACGGCCGTGGAAACAAAGGGGGGGCGGGGGGGGGTTCCTCCCCTCCCCCCTGTTAAAAAAAAAAATTTTTTTTTTTTAAAACAGTGGCCTGGCCACCACCGTGGCCAGGCCACTGCCGGCCACGGCAGCGGCCGTGGCCGGAGAAGACGGCCACGGACCTGCCGTGGCCGGAGAAGACGGCAGCAGGTTAAAAAAAAAAAAAACATAAAAAAAAATTTTTTTTTTTGGATTTTTGGGCCTAACCTTTGTGGGTAGCCGGAGTAGGAGGAGATCCTCGGGGGGGCTGGGCGTCGGAGGAGATCGCCGGCGTTTCGGGGCGGCTGGGAGTCACGGCGGCGGCGGCTAGGTCAGACCGGAAGGAGGAAAGAAGAAAGGGGGGGGTTTAAATACAGGCAATTAGCGACGCCAATTTGGCGTCGCTAATTGCGTCGCAAAAAATTTTTTTTTTTTTTTTTCTTAGCGACGCACGTGGGCGTCGCTAATCCATCATTAATAAATGTAAAAAAATACTTTTATGAAAATATAGCGACGCCAATAAATGCGTCGCTAACGCGTCGCTAACTTGGCGCCATACCCTGGCGGGAAAAATAATTTTATTTTCTAATAATTGCGTCGCTAAGGCGTCGCAATATTTTTTTAATAATTTAAATTGATTAATAAAAAAGTTATTACATATATTGCGACGCAATAAGTGCGTCGCAATTATTTTTAAAATATTTTTAAATGAAAATATTTAAATTTATTATAATAATTGCGACGACAAATTGCGTCGCAAATATTTTTTAATATTTTAATCAGTTATATGTATTCTATTAATATTGCGACACATATATTTTGTCGCAATATTTATTTATATTTTTTAAAGTGTGTCGCTAAGGCGTCGCAAGCTATTTGTTAATATTTATAAATGATTATATTTATAATTAATGTTAATAATTACGACGATAAATTGCATCACAATTTATTCTATAAAATTTTTAATGATCCCGATCGGCCACGACCTATCTCGGACAGTTGCAATCCGTCAGAGATCGGCGACGATCCGACGGTAGCATCGATCCAAGCCCTGATCCCTATCGGCCACGACCGATCTCGGACCGTGGCGATCCGTCCGAGATCGGCGACGATCCAACGGTTGCGATCGATCCAAGCCCTGATCTCGATCGGCGACGACCGATCTCGGACCGTGGCGATCCGTCCGAGATCGGCGATCCGATCGTATCGGTCCGATCGGCAAAGGTCCGATGGTTGCGATCGATCCAAGCCCTGATCCCGATCGGCCACGACCTATCTCGGACAGTTGCAATCCGTCCGAGATCGGCGACGATCCGACGGTTGCGATCGATCCAAGCCCTGATCCGATCGGCGACGACCGATCGCGGACCGGCGATCGGTCCGATCGGCATCCGACGGTTGCGATCATCCAAGCCCTGATCCCGATCGGCGACGACCTATCTCGGACAGTTGCAATCCGTCCGATCGGCGACGATCCGACGGTTGCGATCGATCCAAGCCCTGATCCCGATCGGCGACGACCGATCGCGGACCGCGGCATCGGTCCGATCGGCAAAGGTCCGACGGTTGTGATCAATCCAAGCCCTGATCCCGATCGGCCACGACCTATCTCGAACAGTTGCAATCGTCCGAGATCGACGACGATCCGACTGTTGCGATCGATCCAAGCCCTGATCCCGATCGGCAACGGTCGATCTCGGACCGTGGCGATCCGTCTGAGATCGGCGACGATCCAACGGTTGCGATCGATCGAAGCCCTGATCTCGATCGGCGACGACCGATCTCGGACCGTGGCATCGGTCCGATCGGCAAAGATCCGACGGTTGCGATCGATCCAAGCCCTGATCCCGATCGGCCACGACCGATCTCGGACCGTTGCAATCCGTCCGAGATCGGCGACGATCCGACGGTTGCGATCGATCCAAGCCCTGATCCCGATCGGCGACGACCGATCGCGGACCGCGGCAATCGGTCCGATCGGCAAAGGTCCGACGGTTGTGATCAATCCAAGCCCTGATCCCGATCGGCCACGACCTATCTCGAACAGTTGCAATCGTCCGAGATCGACGACGATCCGACTGTTGCGATCGATCCAAGCCCTGATCCCGATCGGCAACGGTCGATCTCGGACCGTGGCAATCCGTCTGAGATCGGCGACGATCCAACGGTTGCGATCGATCGAAGCCCTGATCGATCGGCGACGACCGATCGCGGACCACGGCATCGGTCCGATCGGCAAAGATCCGACGGTTGTGATCAATCCAAGCCCTGATCCCGATCGGCGATGACCTATCTCGGACAGTTGCAATCCGTCCGAGATCGGCGACGATCCGACGGTTGCGATCGATCCAAGCCCTGATCCCGATCGGCGACGACCGATCGCGGACCGCGGCAATCGGTCCGATCGGCAAAGGTCCGACGGTTGTGATCAATCCAAGCCCTGATCCGATCGGCCACGACCTATCTCGAACAGTTGCAATCGTCCGAGATCGACGACGATCCGACTGTTGCGATCGATCCAAGCCCTGATCCCGATCGGCAACGGTCGATCTCGGACCGTGGCAATCCGTCTGAGATCGGCGACGATCCAACGGTTGCGATCGATCGAAGCCCTGATCCGATCGGCGACGACCGATCTCGGACCGGCATCGGTCCGATCGGCAAAGATCCGACGGTTGCGATCGATCCAAGCCTGATCCCGATCGGCGATGACCTATCTCGGACAGTTGCAATCCGTCCGAGATCGGCGACGATCCGACGGTTGCGATCGATCCAAGCCCTGATCCCGATCGGCGACGACCGATCGCGGACCGCGGCAATCGGTCCGATCGGCAAAGGTCCGACGGTTGTGATCAATCCAAGCCCTGATCCCGATCGGCCACGACCTATCTCGAACAGTTGCAATCGTCCGAGATCGACGACGATCCGACTGTTGCGATCGATCCAAGCCCTGATCCCGATCGGCAACGGTCGATCTCGGACCGTGGCAATCCGTCTGATCGGCGACGATCCAACGGTTGCGATCGATCGAAGCCCTGATCTCGATCGGCGACGACCGATCGCGGACCACGGCATCGGTCCGATCGGCAAAGGTCCGACGGTTGCGATCAATCCAAGCCCTGATCCCGATCGGCGATGACCTATCTCGGACAGTTGCAATCCGTCCGAGATCGGCGACGATCCGACGGTTGCGATCGATCCAAGCCCTGATCCCGATCGGCGACGACCGATCGCGGACCGCGGCAATCGGTCCGATCGGCAAAGGTCCGACGGTTGTGATCAATCCAAGCCCTGATCCCGATCGGCCACGACCTATCTCGAACAGTTGCAATTCGTCCGAGATCGACGACGATCCGACTGTTGCGATCGATCCAAGCCCTGATCCCGATCGGCAACGGTCGATCTCGGACCGTGGCAATCCGTCTGAGATCGGCGACGATCCAACGGATGCGATCGATCGAAGCCCTGATCTCGATCGGCGACGACCGATCTCGGACCGTGGCAATTGGTCTGATCGACAAAGATACGACGGTTGCGATCGATCCAAGCCCTGATCCCGACCGGCCACGACCGATCTCGGACCGTGGCGATCCGTCCGAGATCGGCGACGATCCAACGGTTGCGATCGATCCAAGCCCTGATCCCGATCGGCGACGATCGATCGCGGACCGCGGCAATCGGTCCGATCGGCAAAGGTCCGACGGTTGTGATCAATCCAAGCCCTGATCCCGATCGGCCACGACCTATCTCGAACAGTTGCAATTCGTCCGAGATCGACGACGATCCGACTGTTGCGATCGATCCAAGCCCTGATCCCGATCGGCAACGGTCGATCTCGGACCGTGGCAATCCGTCTGAGATCGGCGACGATCCGACGGTTGCGTTCGATCCAAGACCTGATCTCGATCGGCGACGACCGATGCAATATTTGCGTCGCAATTATTGCATCGCAATATTTGCGTCGCAATATTAAAAATTTAAAATATTTAATTCTGCTGAAACATTGCGACGCATATCTTGCGTCGCAATATTTTTAATGATATTAAAAATTAATTTAAAAATATTGCGACGCAATATTTGCGTCGCAATATTAAAAATTTAAAATTTAATTCTACTAAAAACATTGCGACGCAAATATTGCGTCGCAATATTTGTATTATATTTATATTTCGTAAAAATTTAATTTAAAAATATTGCGACGCAATATTTGCGTCGCAATATTAAAAATTAATTTTTTAAATTCTGCTAAAAACATTGCGACGCAAATATGCGTCGCAATATTTTATTGATATTTATATTTCAAAAAATATTAATTTAAAAATATTGCGACGCAATATTTGCGTCGCAATATGAAAAATTAAATTTTTTAATTCTGCTAAAAACATTGCGATGCAAATATTGCGTCGCAATATTTTTATTGATATTTATATTTCATAAAAAATTAATTTAAAAAATATTGCGACGCAATATTTGCGTCGCAATTTTTAATGATATTTATAATTCATTAAAATTTAATTTAAAATATTGCGACGTAATATTCGCGTCGCAATATTAAAAATTTAAAACATTGCGACGCAAAATTGCGTCGCAATATTTTTATTGATATTTATATTTTATAAAAAATTAATTTAAAAATATTGCGACGCAATATGTGCGTCGCAATATTAAAAATTTAAAATATTAATTCTGCTAAAATATTGCGACGCAATATTTGCGTCGCAATATTTTTAATACTATTTATACCTCATAAAAAATAAATTTAAAAATATTGCGACGCACTATTTGCGTCGCAATATTAAAAATTTAATTTTCTTAATTCTGCTAAAAACATTGCGACGCAAATATTGCGTCGCAATATTTTTTATTGATATTTATATTTTATAAAAAATTAATTTAAAAATATTGCGACGCAATATTTGCGTCGCAATATTAAAAATATAATTTTTTTTGGATTTTTTGGTTAATTGAGTCGCTGATGAGTCGCTAATGCGTCGCAATATTTGTTGTCACAAAGGCGTCGCAAAGTGGTCGCAATTTAGCGACGCAATTTTGCGTCGCTAAATTTGCGTCGCAATTTCAGTATTTTCTTGTAGTGTGACAATTTAAAAATTCGTTTCTGATAGGTTGAAGTCGGCTCCAACTTTTTAGGTGTTGGCTCCAAGTAGTGTATCCAAAAATAGAAAGTTCTGAGCTCGTTGAGGAGTCGGCTCCGAAAAAGTAAAGTGTCGGCTCGCTATATTCAGGTGTCGGCTCCAAGAGACTGTAAGTGTCGGCTCCAAGGTAGTCAAAAATCATGCGTTCTATCCCGTGTTGGAGTCGGCTCCAGACACTGTAAGTGTCGACTCTGAAACTCTGGGTGTCGGCTCCGAAACTCTGGGTGTCGGCTCCGGACCTTATCAAAAATCAGAAAGACATTTGATTGGCCATGGGGTCGGCTCCAGACTTTCTAGGTGTCGACTCCAGGCTCTGAATTTTGAACTTACCTTTGACTTGATTCAAAATATGTTCTTATGCCTTTTGATTAAACAAATATTTTTAAGCTCTGAAACACTTGTTAAATTATTAGTAACACAATGAATATACTCAATTCCTTTATTAATCATCAAAATCAATAATTGGGTCAACAATCTCCCCTTTTTGATGATTATAAAAACATTGAGTATATGCATAGGATTCTTAAATCAAAATTTTCAAAGATATGATCCTCACTGGTAAGCTCCCCCTGAATAAGGTAGCTCCCCCTATGAAGTTCAATTTAACAATTGTTCTTCCTTTTGCTTTATATTCTATATTTTAGTGTTTGATACCTACAATTCAGTTATATCAATTTTCACTTAAGCTTATGTATATCCAAAATAATTTAATATCAATCAAATACCAATCAAAGCATAACTAATCAATGCATATACGACATAACTTTCTCCCCCTTTTTTGTAATCAACAAAAAGATTAAGAAGAGTAAAATGATAAATTGATAGATCAAAAGATAATTTCATTACATCAAAAGTCAAGTATTACAAAGTGAAACTGAACTTTGTCAAGCATCAAACTATACATCATTACAAAGATTTCAAGATAAACATCAAACTACATTGAATCAAATACTTGTACTTCATTACATGATAATTACAGATTAGTTCTAATAATCCTTTGTAAATGTTCTAAAATCTTTCCCATTCCTTCACTCTGAGTCGCTACAAATTCTTTTAATCTTCTATCAACAAAAGAGCAAGCAGTCATGATCTTATCTTGAAGCTCAGCATTGCATCTTGAGTAGGTTTCAGAGTCTCCACAAATATCTTAAGTTCTTCAAATATATTCTTTAGATCAGTCTTAAGGATTCAGCAGATGAGCCAAGAGTGGACTCAATTTTACTAATGCGATCATCTAAAGAGTAAAGGGTTCTTTAAATTCATAAATGACTGTCAAACTCAGTCTTCATTTCTTCCTTCTGAGCAGCAAGTAGACTTTTAAGTTGCTCCAATTGAAGTCTGAAAATCCGACTGATGAAGTAGATGGAGGTACCGGAACTGGAGCAGGAGCAGGAGCAGGAGCAGGACTGCTAGGCTATGGAGAAGGAACCCTCACAGACGGACCAGCCTCAAAAGGTGCAGAAGACCTCATTTCAGGGCTCTTCATCCAAACTACCTTTCCTTCCCATTGTCCATTGATCTTCACAAATCCCATCCGATGAAGTAGCCAAACTATAGTAATCAGTATGCCTAAGGTTCTTGGAAGGCTCATTATCCAAAATCACAACTCCTTGGCTCCTGAAAACCATAGTCAAAATCATGCCATAGGGTAGGGAAGATCTCCTTTTTCCTCCAGCCTCGGCCATATAGAAAATCATCATTGCAGCAAGGTTTATGGGTTGACCAGTCAAACACTATCCATCACAACAATGTCTCGCTCTGAGACATACTCAAATCGTTCGGTCTTAGGAAATAAAATTCTGCTGCAAATATTGTGAAGTAACCTTAATCCAAGGGCAATTGGTTAGCCCTAACCTCTTCAAATTCTGTTACCTCTCTCCCTAACATCCTTGACAGAGCATCTGACCTCTCACTGTGAACATCGCGCTAATCCAATGATAGGAATGCTTAAAAATTTTCCTAATTTCTAAAAGTAAGATGATTCTTTTACCTCTAACAAAGCTTACTATCCCACCATCACCTCTAACAAATTAAAGTAAAATTCCTTGACAAGGGCAGATAGGTAGGAACATCTAATGAGCACACTTTATCCCATCCTAGCTCTTTAGTTGATTTCCAATTGAAAAACCCTCGGATCAAAGAATTCAAAATCACTTTCTACCCATGGTGATTACTCTCCCGGCTAAGGTATCTACCTGAGGAGAAGAAGGGTGGATATCCGATTGGGTTGTGGAATCCTCGCTCGGAGATGGCTCGCGGACGGGTCGCCTTGCCGAACGTTTCCCGTCGTCACGGGTGCTCCAAATAATCTCTCGCTTAGGTGCCATTAGATCCTTAGGAAAGTTGAATAGAGTGGAATTTGAGTTGGGGAGGTTTGAGAGAGTTTGGGAACAATTTGGTTTAGGATTGAAAGAATGAAATGACGAAGGTGTCGACTCTGCCCTAATAAATTTGGGACCCCAGGTGTCGACTCCCGCAAAGTCGGGTGTCGACTCCAAATCGCTAACACAGTCAGCGCTCGAACTGAGTCGGCTCCACTTATACGGGTGTCGGCTCCAAGGTCAGGGACCGAGAGCGACATAGATGAGGTGTCGACTCCTCAAACTGAGGTGTCGACTCCACTGACAGTTTCAGAGAAAAAAACTGAGATTCAAACATCTGAAACTTATCAAAATAGGTTCAATAAAATTTTGAAAAAATCTTTGGAATATGAAGAACAAATTGCTCAGATGACTAGATAATTTGTCCTTAAAATTATGAAAGGAATATCAAGAAATTAATAGAAATCTAGATAGTCATTCCTTAGAGTTTCAAAATCATTCCAAAGGGTCACAAATCCCTAATTCACCTCTAAGATAACAAAATCTCTCTTCACTCAAAGGTTTTGTAAATATATCAGCTAATTGTTCTTCAGTATTAACATAATCAAGACAAATTTCATTATTAGCTACATGTTCTCTTATAAAGTGATATCTAATTTCAATGTGTTTTGTTCTTGAATGTTGAATTGGATTTTTAGTTAAATTTATTGCACTTGTATTATCACATCTAATAGGAGTTTTATCAAGTGTTATGCCATAATCTTCAAGTTGTCGCTTAATCCAAAGGATTTGAGCACAGCAACTTCCAGCTGCAACATATTCTGCTTCAGCAGTTGATAATGCAACCGAATTTTGCTTTTTGCTAAACCAAGAGATTAAGTTACTTCCTAAAAATTGACATGCACCACTTGTGCTTTTTCTATCTAATTTACATCCAGCATAGTCAGAATCAGAATATGCAATCAAGTTTAATGTTGAGTCTCTAGAATACCATAAACCTACATTTTTAGTTCCACTTAAATATCTTAAGATTCTTTTACAGCAATTAAGTGAGATTCTTTAGGTTCAGATTGAAATCTAGCACATAAACAAACAGCAAACATGATATCTGGTCTACTAGCTGTTAAGTAAAGAAAGATCCGATCATACCTCTATAATATTTTGATCTACTTTCTTACCATCTTCATCTTTGTCCAATTTGCATGAAGGACTCATAGGTGTTCCAAGTGGTTTGATTGACTCCATTCCAAACTTCTTGAGAAGTTCTTTGTGTATTTTGCTTGATTGATGAAAATCCCTCTTTGCTTTGCTTGATTTGAAGTCCTAGGAAGAAGTTGAGTTCTCCCATCATGCTCATTTCGAATTCACCCTGCATTAACTTAGCAAATTCTTGACATAAAAGATTGTTAGTAGCACCGAATACAATATCATCAACATATATTTGTACTACTAATAAATCCTTGTCTTTTCTTTTCAAAAATAGTGTTTTATCAACATTTCCTCTTATAAAATCATTTTCAATTAGAAATTTACTTAATCTTTCATACCAAGCTCTAGGTGCTTGTTTTAAACCATATAGTGCTTTGTGCAATTTAAAAACATGATTTGAAAATTCATGATCTTCAAAACCAGGTGGTTGTTCAACAAAAACTTCCTCATTTATAAATCCATTTAAAAATGCACTTTTAACATCCATTTGAAATAAATTGATATGCATATGACATGCAAATGCAAGTAATAATCTAATTGCTTCTAATCTAGCTACAGGTGCAAAAGTTTCATCAAAATCAATTCCTTCTTCTTGATTATATCCTTTTGCAACTAATCTAGCTTTGTTTCTAATTACTATGCCATTTTCATCTAATTTATTTCTAAATACCCATTTTGATCCTATAACAGAATGATCTTTAGGTCTATCTACAAGGGTCCAGACATTATTTCTAGTAAATTGATTTAATTCTTCTTGCATAGCTAACATCCAATTATTATCTTTTTCAGCTTCTTCAATAGTTTTAGGTTCAATTTGAGATACAAATGCAAGATGATTATTGATGTTTCTCATTGATGATCTAGTTCTTACTCCTTGAGATGGATCACCTATAATTAATTCTTTTGGATGACCATAGGCATATCTCCAATCTCTAGGAAGATCTACATCATTATGATTTGCATCAACAACATCAACACTAGGAGAATCATTATCTTTAGCTTCTTGTTCATGATCTGAAGATATCTATATTCAATTTTTCAATGTCTCTTTCTAATATGTTTGTATCTTCCTCATCATCAATCTTTTCTGAACTCGATGCTAAAGATTCATCAAAAATTACATGAATAGATTCTTCTACAATTAAGTTTTCTTGTTAAACACTCTATAGGCTTTACTAGATGTTGAATATCCTAAGAAAATGCCTTCATCAGATTTTGCATCAAATTTTCCTAGATTATCTTTACCATTATTATGAATGAAACATTTACAACCAAATGCATGAAAGTAACTTATGTTTGGTTTTCTATTGTTCCATAGTTCATAAGGAGTTTTCTTAATGATTGGCCTAATTAAAGCTCTATTAAGAATGTAACATGCCGTGTTTATAGCTTCCGCCCAAAAGTATTTTGGTAGGTTGCTTTCACATAGCATGGTACGGGCCATGTCTTCTAAAGTTCTATTTTTTCTTTCTACAACTCCATTTTGTTGTGGTGTTCTAGGTGCTGAAAAATTATGATGATGCCATTTTCAATGCAAAAGTTTTCAAATAAATGATTTTCAAATTCAGTGCCATGATCACTTCTAAGAGACACTATGGTGTTGTTTTTCTCATTTGTGACCTTCTTGAAGAATTTCAAAAATAATGGAAAGGTCTCATCTTTATGAGCTAAAACAATACCCAAGTGTATCTAGAATAATCATCTACAATCACAAGACCATATTTCTTTCCTCCTAGACTTGTGGTTCTAGTAGGTCCAAAAAGATCCATGTGAAGTAGTTCAAGTGGCCTAGAAGTGGAAACAATATTTTTAGTTTTGAAAGAGTTTCTAGTTTGTTTTCCAAATTGACATGCATCACAAATTTTGTTATTTTCAAAATCTAGTTGTGGAAGACCTTTTACTAAATCCATTCTAATTAATTTTGAAATTAGGTGTGTGCTTGCATGACCTAATCTACGATGCCATAACCAACCAATCTCATTCATATTAGCATTATTAGCAACTAAGCAATGATTACTAGTAGACAAATTGTCTAAATCAATCAAGTATACATTGCCATTTCTATTTCCAGTAAAAACAATGCTATTATCAATGGGATTAGAAACAGTGCAGATAGAAGCTTCAAATGATACTTTAAAACCTTTATCACATAATTGACTAATACTAATTAGATTATGTTTTAAACCATTGACATATAAACATTTTCAATATATGTGGAGGGAGTTATTTGAATTTACCAAACCCCATGATTTGGCCTTTGCCATTGTCACCAAACGTAACAACTCCTCCTCTTTTGCTTTCAAGGGTGATGAATTGATCTTGTCACCCGTCATGTGTCTTGAGCAGCCACTATCGAGATACCACTTTTGCTTTGATCTTTTGGCCGCAAGACACTCCTGCAAAAATATCAAGTCTTATATTTAGGTACCCAAGCCTTCTTGGGTCCTTCATGGTTAGTAGCATAAAAGATTGTTCCTTTGGGAACCCATATTTTCTTTCCTTTACTACTTAAATTCTTGTTACTATTTCTTGCATTACATTCATAGGATTTATGGCCTTTCTTGTTACAATAATGACATGTAACATCATCTTTATTTGGTTCTTTTCTAAAAAGTTTTTGACAAATTTTTTTATGTTAGGCCTATATCCTAATCCAGCCTTATCAAATATAGCTCTTTGATTACTCAATAATAAATTAAGTTTTTCAGAACTATAAGTGAATTTATCAACAATATTTTATATTTATCAACTTCCTTCTTTAATTTATCATTTTCATTGGAATTGATTCTTTTCTTTTGTTAAATTTCTTTTTCAGATTTCAGCATCTCAATCTCATTAGTAAGATTATCTTTTTCTTTAATTAGAATTGAATTATCATTTTTCAAAAATTTATATTTCTTTTTCAAAACTTTAAAATCATCAACTAGTTCATTAAAAGCTTCAAACAATTCATCAAATGCAAATCATCACAAGGGTTTTCAGAACTTACCTCGTTGTCATCGTTTGCCATAAAGCAAATGTTGCAACTTTTTTGTTCTTCCTCTGAAGAGATTCATCGCTGTCACTCCAAGTTGCAACATAGCCTTCTTTTTCTTCTTGTAGGCTTTCTTCAGTTGAGGACAATCATATCTAAAGTGCCCCGGTTTCTTACACTCATAGCAAATTAAGGGCTCTTTTCTTTTTCTTTGTCCTTTCTTCCTTTTCTCCTTCATTATTTTCCAGATTTCTTTTTGTGGAAGGGTCTCTTCTTTCATGAATTTTTAAATTTTCTTGCAAGAGAGCAGTCTCATCATCATCATCATCATCATCACTGCAGCTCTCCTCACTTTCTGCAGCTTTAAGAGCTATAGTCTTCTTTTTCTTGACTTCCTCCTCTTGATGTTGTTTCATGGTTAGCTCATGAGTCATCAAGGATCCAAGTAGCTCCTCCAAGGTAAATGTTGAGGTCCTTTGGCTTCTTGGATGGCAGTCACCTTTGCTTCCCACGATCTTGGAAGTGACCTAAGAATTTTGCGAACAAGTTCAGAATTAGTATAGGTCTTACCTAGACTTTTCAAACCATTTACAATATCAGTGAATCTAGTGTACATGCATGTATGGTTTCAGTTTGTTCCATGCTAAATAATTCATATTTATGAACAAGAATATTAATCTTTGATTCTTTAACTTGATTTGTACCCTCATGGGTAACCTCTAATCTATCCCAAATTTCTTTCGCAAAATACATGTAGAAATTCGATTAAATTCATTTGCATCTAATGAACAATATAAAATATTCATGGCCTTGGCATTAAGTTGTGCCAACTTTTTATCATTTCATCCCATTCCCTTTCGGCTTAGGAATCACCATGTTATCTATTCTAATTGTGGGTGTGTGTGGTCCATTAACTATGACTCCATAAGTCATAGTCAAGTGCTTGAATAAAAATTTTCATCCTAGCTTTCCAATAACCATAATTAGTTCTGATGTGGCTGATCCAACGCCGTTAGAGAACCGTTAAGGAAGCTGATAGAGCCCCGCTTCGACCTCCAAGGCTCATCTCGACCTCCACATCGGCAGCGGTCCATTCCCATCTCGGTGTCGGTCTCGACGTCGGCTCCGGCCCGCCTTGACCTCCTGGTCCATCAACATCCTACCCCGAGACCCCTTTCGGGGTCGGCCATGTATGAACAGTGCCCGGGGTCGGCCATGTATGAACAGTGCCCGGGGTCGGCCATGTATGAACAGTGCCCGGGGTCGGCCATGTATGAACAGTGCCCAGGGTCGACCATGTATGAACAGTGCCGGGGGTCGGCCATGTATGAACAGTGCCGGGATCGGCCATGTATGAACATTGCCCGGGGTCGGCCATGTATGAACAGTGCCCAAGGTCGGCCATGTAGGAACAGTGCCCAGGGTCGGCCATGTATGAACAGTGCCCGGGGTCGGCCATGTATGAACAGTGCCCGAGGTCGGCCATGTATGAACAGTGCCATGCAAGTGAACAGTGCCCATGTGAACAGTGCCATGCAAGTGAACAGTGCCATGCAAGAATGCAAAAAATGACATAGGGGACACGTCTGGCAAGCGCCGTAGCGGTTAGCCATACCCTGCAGCACCCCATGCTTCACGAACAGCAATTAATGCTCTGACTAGTGACAGCACCCCATGCTTCACGGACATCAGTTCATGCTCTGACTAGTGACAGCACCCCATGCTTCACGGACATCAGTTCCGACACTTCACCCATCAAAGTCATCATTATGGAGCCTCAACCACTCAAGCCAGACAAACTCTTAAGCGTCTATAAAATGGGTAAGAGGGACCCCTGACCAGGAACACACTCATAACACTCCTAAACGCCCACACAGAGAGACCTCTCTCCTCTATGGGCCTCTCTCTCTCTTTTTCTCTTTCGAGCTTCCTCAAGCTCACGGCTGATGCCCAGACCACTGACTTGAGCGTCGGAGGGTCCCGCTGGGGCCCCCTCTGGCCCCCGGGACTTGCTTGCAGGCGCGAGGAGCTCACTGGAGGAGACGACCGCACGCTCGAGGCCGGTGATTTGGCGTCATCAGATTGGCGCGCCAGGAAGGGGGGGATCAACGATGCTAGTTTGCAGATCCTCATCCCTTTTTATCAAAACGGTGGATCCTGAAGATGGTGGAATGTGAAGATTTCACCAGTTAAGCTGGGGGACACCTTCAACGAGCTGAGCAGCAGGAGGCCAGCCTTTCGTTCCATCATCACTATCTCAGACCATTCAAACAGAACATGTTGCCACTCATTCTACAAATCCAAACATTGACGGTGGCTGTCCAAAAGCTCTAGAAGCAACGTCTTATGACCACGCAACAGCGAGCAAAAGCTTCTACTCGCCCTTTGGTCACTGCCCAGGCCAGCCATCCTTCATCCCGCTGGGAATCTCCCCAGCAAGAGGTCCAACGTCATCAAGCCCATCAGCGACTTAAAGCTCAAAGAGCCACCACTCGCCGCACAAGCAGCCCTCTCTCCTATGGACAGCGACGCAGAGGAAGGTCTGGCCATGGCTCCAGTTCCCAACTCTGCCCCGAGGCATCGGCTCTTCTCCAGACCCGGCGCTAGCGCCTCGGCTTCAGATCCAGCCCCAGAGGCTCTCGTTTTCATGCTCCTGGCACCACATCCCCGAGCGCCAGGCAAGCTTCTCTTCCTCTCTGCCGCATCCCAAGTCCAAGTGAAAGCTCCCAAAGCAGCCACGTCCAGATGCATTACATGCACCCATGCACGTAATGAGACTTCATAGGAGAGAGAAGGACCGTGGAAGCTGGAGGGCCCCTTACCTTGAACCAATGTGGAGGCTGCCCGAATCCTGTAACTCCTAGCAACATCCTCTCTTCTAGCCGTCCGTCTTCAGCGGAATCTCCCGGCCGCTCGTCTTCAACGGCCGCTAGCTGCCTGGGCTTCCCTCGGCGACCTCTAGCTCCCGAGTTCGACTCCGACTCTTGTTCGTGGCTCTGCTCCAGCGTCCCCGGCTCTGGATCCCATCTCTCTCTTCACTGCACTCCAAAGATGGGTCCCCAGCTTCATTTCGGAAAGGAGCTGGTCATCAACCGACTCCAGGCGCCATCCCAACTTGATTCCCTAGGGGGCAGACCACCAGTGGGCGGGAATGCTCAAGTCCACATAGGGAAAACAGGGGTGCTACAAGAGCTAAGTACGATGCACCTAAAACAATTTTCTTTCATTGACACTCAAAAATGTCATGCAGGGAAGACCAACCTTGTATCAGCCTTCAAGACAAACCTCGTGTTGGCATTTCAAAAGCCCGACCCCGGTCGGCACCAAAGCCCTGCACTAGCCAGGCACAAAGCCCAGTGTACCACTGGCAGAGCGGTGTACCACCGGCTCTCAGCAACAAAAGCCCGACCCCGGTCGGCACCAAAGCCCTGCACTAGCCAGGCACAAAGCCCAGTGTACCACTGGCAGAGCGGTGTACCACTGGCTCTCAGCAACAAAAGCCCGACCCCGGTCGGCACCAAAGCCCTGCACTAGCCAGGCACAAAGCCCAGTGTACCACTGGCAGAGCGGTGTACCACCGGCTCTCAGCAACAAAAGCCTGACCCCGGTCGGCACCAAAGCCCTGCACTAGCCAGGCACAAAGCCCAGTGTACCACTGGCAGAGCGGTGTACCACCGGCTTTCAGCAACAAAAGCCCGACCCCATCGGCACATAAAGCCCTGCACTAGCCAGGCACAAAGCCCAGTGTACCACTGGCAGAGCGGTGTACCACCGGCTCTCAGCAACAAAAGCCCGACACCCGTCGGCACATGAAGCCCTGCACCAGCTAGGCATGAAGCCTGACACCCGTGAAGCCCTGGCACATGAAGCCCTCGGCACATGAAGCCCTGCACCAGCTAGGCATGAAGCCCGACACCCGTCGGCACATGAAGCCCTGCACCAGCTAGGCATGAAGCCCGACACCCGTCGGCACATGAAGCCCTGCACCAGCTAGGCATGAAGCCCGACACCCGTCGGCACATGAAGCCCTGCACCAGCTAGGCATGAAGCCCGACACCCATCGGCACATGAAGCCCTGCACCAGCTAGGCATGAAGCCCGACACCCGTCGGCACATGAAGCCCTGCATCAGGCGAGGATCAGCCACTTGGGAGGTAACGCCCCTTTCGCCTTGCCGGGATAGGCCCGCTTCATCTCAGGGGCGAGGGAGCATCTGATGTGGCTGATCCAACACCGTTAGAGAACCGTTAAGGAAGCTGATAGAGCCCGCTTCGACCTCCAAGGCTCATCTCGACCTCCACATCGGCAGCGGTCCATTCCCATCTCGGTGTCGGTCTCGACGTCGGCTCCGGCCCGCCTTGACCTTCTGGTCCATCAACATCCTACCCCGAGACCCCTTTCGGGGTCGGCCATGTATGAACAGTGCCCGGGGTCGGCCATGTATGAACAGTGCCCGGGGTCGGCCATGTATGAACAGTGCCGGGGGTCGGCCATGTATGAACAGTGCCCGGGGTCGGCCATGTATGAACATTGCCCGGGGTCGGCCATGTATGAACAGTGCCCGGGGTCGGCCATGTAGGAACAGTGCCCGGGGTCGGCAATGTATGAACAGTGCCCGGGGTCGGCCATGTATGAACAGTGCCCGGGGTCGGCCATGTATGAACAGTGCCCGGGGTCGGCCATGTAGGAACAGTGCCCGGGGTCAGTGCCATGTATGAACAGTGCCCGGGGTCGGCCATGTAGGAACAGTGCCATGCAAGTGAACAGTGCCATGCAAGAATGCAAAAAATGACATAGGGGACACGTCTGGCAAGTGCCGTAGCGGTTAGCCATACCCTGCAGCACCCCATGCTTCACGAACAGCAATTAATGCTCTGACTAGTGACAGCACCCCATGCTTCACGGACATCAGTTCATGCTCTGACTAGTGACAGCACCCCATGCTTCACGGACATCAGTTCCGACACTTCACCCATCAAAGTCATCATTATGGAGCCTCAACCACTCAAGCCAGACAAACTCTTAAGCGTCTATAAAATGGGTAAGAGGGACCCCTGACCAGGAACACACTCATAACACTCCTAAACGCCCACACAGAGAGACCTCTCTCCTCTCTGGGCCTCTCTCTCTCTTTTTCTCTTTCGAGCTTCCTCAAGCTCACGGCTGATGCCCAAACCACTGACTTGAGCGTCGGAGGGTCCCGCTGGGGGCCCCCTCCGGCCCCCGGGACTTGCTTGCAGGCGCGAGGAGCTCACTGGAGGAGACAACCGCACGCTCGAGGCCGGTGATTTGGCGTCATCAAGTTCCATTAAACAAAGGAGGTCGATTAGTGGATTGACCTTCTAAGTAAGATGAACTAGCTTGAGCTGCCATTTGGATCTTTAGCTCTTAATCGTTAGACCAAAATCAAATGAGCACTCGCTCTGATATCAATTGTTGGCCCAGATGGCAACCCAAGAGGGAGGTGTGAATTGGGTTCTTAAAAAATTTTAACCTTTTAGAAACTATTGGCTTTGAAATAATCAAGTGCAGAATAAATTTCAATCACAAATGAAGAGATAGAGAGAGAGAGACAATTAAAGCACGGCAAACACAAGAATTTTATAGTGGTTCGGTGTATCCAACACCTACGTCCACTCCCAAGTTCCACTTGGGTCCACACTATAATCAACTAGATTACAGCCGAGTTGTTTTACAAGATCACAACTCAAAACTTGTTGTTTCCCAGGGATCACAACGAACCCAGCTGGTTTTTCAGGCTCACCAGCACAAAAACCCAAACACAAGCTAATCTAGCTTGCCCCGAGGTATACTACCTCCACTAATTCAATCCCCCTGATTGAACTAGCAAAAACAAGAAAGAATAATGTTTACAATAACACATAGCTCCTTAAATGAGCAAATATTCAAAGTAAATAAACAAGTTTAGAAAAGCCTGATTTGAAGATGATTGGATTTGAGCTTTTCTTTTTTTCTTCTTTTCCTCTTCACTTTTGAGATGTTGAATCAAGCCTTAACTTCGATTCTTCACAGATGTTGCAGATGAGAAGTTGGGAAATCACAAAAACAGAGCTTTTGGAAAATCCTCCGATTTTTCAAGTTGAACGCCTTGGATTTCTCTTTAAGCTTTTTGGAGTGGAAGAATTTGAACGTGGATTCTTTTCTCTTGATTTCTTGCTCAAGACCTCTTAGATTTTTCAATATGATTTCTCTATTTTTTCATTTTTCCTCTCTTTTTCTATATTTTCAAACGAACGCTCTTCCCCCTTTTTATAGATTCTATTTAATCCGTTTTTGGGTATGAAACTAGCCATTGGAATGTACCTGGAAAGTTTTTCCATACATGAAATATAGCCGTTAGGGGTTAGGTAAAGAAAATATTACCGTTTGAGCTGATCTGGCAATTTAAAAATTTGTTTCTGATATGTTGGAGTCGGCTCCAACTTTTCAGGTGTCAGCTCCAAGTCGTGTATCCAAAAATATAAAGTTCTGAGCTCGTTGAGGAGTCGGCTCCGAAAAAGTAAAGTGTCGGCTCGCCATGTTTAGGTGTCGGCTCCAAGAGACTGTAAGTGTCGGCTCCAAGGTAGTCAAAAATCACGCGTTCTGTCCCCGTGTTGGAGTCGGCTACAGACACTGTAAGTGTCGACTCCGAAACTCTGGGTGTCGGCTCCGAAACTCTGAGTGTCGGCTCCAGACCGTATCAAAAATCAGAAAGACATTTGATTGGCCATGGGGTCGGCTCCAGACTTTCTAGGTGTCGACTCCAGGCTTTGAATTTTGAGACTTACCTTTGGCACTTGATTCAAAACACGTTTCTTGATGCCTTTTGATTTAACAAATATTTTTAAGCCCTGAAACACTTGTTAAATTTATTAGTAACACAACGAATATACTCAATTCCTTTATTAATCATCAAAATCAATAATTGGGTCAACAATGACAACTCTTTATCCAAATCAACAATATGATTATAGATCATGAGAGGCCTCTAGCAAAGCATTATGACCACCAAAGTGCTAAGGGTTTTGTTGATGTGACCATCAACAACACATGTCCATGAACGGTTATCGTATGATTCAATCCCTTCGTTACATATCTCAGATCAATCAGTGGTATGGATTATATCAACCCTGTAATTGATCTTTGTTTACTTGATCTCAGGAAAATTGATTCATATGAATTAGAACTTTAAAACCATTTTGAATTCCAACTCAACCTTGCAAGGATTTAACAGTCAATTTAATCCATCAAGTGGCCATAGGATATAACCCTTTCTATCAAGGGAGACGAATCCTATCTTGATCAAACACCACCTTCATGTGCTTTATGTCATACCCAACCGATACCATATTTGCCTCCCATGGCTAGAGCAATGTTTGAATGTCATCAAAGCATAACATTCCATACATGAGATGCAATGAAGATCTCAAGTCAAAGGATCACTCACACCACCGTTATTAGAGATCAACCATCAACACTATATAGAATATTCATATAAGATCTCTATATGGGTCATCCAATGCATCGTTACAATAACGAGCATCCACACACCTATCCAAGTATCTTTGTACTTTAGCTTGTGAAATCAGCTGCTCATCCCAAGGGTGAGGATATGCAATGTGTGCTAGTCTCATGGTATTCGATGGTATCCAGTCTCATCTATACATCAATTAGGAAAATTTAAAGAATCGAACCATAATGTGCACTTTGAATCTCATAATTTGTAATCTCTATTACAAATTCCATATGCATGGTTCACATTCTGTTGGACTTTATCTCACAGAAAAATATATCAAATATATAATAAAAGACATCTGGATAGATAAAGAAACTATTTTTATTTGATTTGTATTCATAGAATGTATATAGTATCTAATCCGATTGGATCTAGGGTATACATTAACAGAAAGAGCGGAAAGGTTAGCCTCTAGTTGCTCAACACAAGGGAAATGCCCCTTCAGCATAACTGGTAGAAGCTCCCTGAATGTGTATCATCACCATTATTGTTCAAGAGAGGGCGAGCTTGTAGTTCAGAGTTATAGAGCTATCCTTTTCTGATCAACACTGCTTCTCCTTCCTGGCGTGCCAATTTGATGATGCATGATCAACATGAACTGACATCCTTGAGCATCAGTGAACGGGCCATGACCTTGACAAAGAAGCTTCACCTCAACTCCGAGATCTGCAAGAAGTACCGGAGGCCGGATATTCCGACGGGGACCCTTCGATGCTCAAGTTAGTGATCGGAATCACAGCCGTGAGCTTAAGAAAGCTCGACCTTGAGAACTAGAAAGAAGATGAGAGAAAATCTATGAGTGCTTTGCTTGAGTGTTCATACCTTGGTCAGGGGTCCCTCTTATCCATTTTGTTGCTGCTTTGGGTCTGCGTGGCTTGCTGAATAAGATTGAAATCTCATAATGAGCCATGATTTTTGCCAATAGAATGTCAGAACTAGTGGGGTTGGATTCATCCGATTTGAACTGGGTGAGTGATACTTTATGGCACATGATCACCTTTTGAGGCTTATCTGGCTAGAGTCATTAAAAGTTCATAATGAATGATGACTTTTTGAGTTCGTCTGATCCAGGCCATTAAAGCTTCATGATGGATTATGACTTCTTGGGCTTGTGTCAAAATCAACAGAGTTTGTCTTATTAGACATATATGAATCAAAGATGACTAGTGGGCCTGTCCTTATCAGAAGTGAAGGCTTGCTTGGGAAGCCAATAGTTGAGTTTAGGGATGAAAAGGGGGATGAGGCTGCCTTATGAACAGGGACCGTCTAGGAGCTGCCTGTGAGCTAGGGCCGCCTCTGGGTCGCCTTGTGAATTGGGTCTGCTTAGGAGCTGGGGCCATCTAGAAGCCGCCTGTGAGCTAGGGCTGCCTTTGGGCCACCTTGTGAGTTGGAGCCGCTTAGGAGCCGCCTATAAACTGGGGCCACTTAGGAGCCGAGGTCACCTAGGAGCCGGGGCCGCCTCTAGGCCACCTTGTGAACTAGGGCCGCTTAGGAGATGCCTATGAGTGCCTAGTATTCAAACGATTTCCGCCGTTAGGTAATTTTGACCGTTAATTTATGTGTAGTTCTTATCAATCACATCAAGTACAAAATGCAAATGAGTCAGCATTTATTTGGGAATAATTTTGTATCAGTTTTGTTTAGTTTGTTGGCCAACTCTATAGAAGATTTTTTATTTGACCTATATTTTCCTTAATATATTATCACTCAACATAGTGTAATTAGTGAAATAAAAATAAAATATTGTTATTTTATTTTTGGAGAGGAACAAGGGAGATCCTTTATTGATATAGTTATTCACTAGGTTTTAGAGGAGCATTGTTGCAGCAATTGGGTAAATTGCAAATTTACTATTTTTAACTAATTTTATTTTTTCAAGCTCTATCTACGTTTTAGAAAAAATTATAAAATTAAAAATATTAATTTTAAAAAAATGTTCCTCACTTTAGTTTTGAAGAAATAGAATCTTAAATAAACAATTTCTTTTATAAATATTTTTTAATTTCTTTTACAAATATTTTTTATTTTTTATAGATATTTATAAAATAAACTAATATCAAGGAGATCAAATATGGTACATTCTCGTGTGAAATCAAAATCATATTGCTTTGTGCGCGCGCACACACAAAGCAATGCATCAAAATAGAAGTTTTCAATCTTCCTCGTTGTATAGAATTCTAACTTATCTATTTTTTAAATTAAAACTAATGTTCTATAACTAAAAGGTTTATGAATAAAAAATGATATATTAATATTTTTTAAAAAATGTGTATATACATTTTAAATATTTAACACTTTTTGTTCATTTTCAATACATTATTCTTAGAGTAAGAAATAATTGATCGAGGTGATTATGACATGATTAATGAATCATGCTTAAAGTCTTAATACAGATATAATTTGCAATGTTTTGAAAATCAGATCGGATCAGTCGGTCCAACCGGTCCAACCAAAAATTGGTCATTAGTCCGATCAGATTTTATTATTAAAGTTGACTTTTATATGACCCGATAAAATTGAAAAAAATCAGTTGAACCGATCAGGTTTCAACCGATCCGACCCGATTTTTAGATTTTTTATTTTTTATTTACATTATATTTATATTTATATTTTATTATTTTATATTATTAAATTAATTTTAATTATAATATTATCTGGTCCGATCAAATCGATTTATCCGATCGAACCGATTGACCCGCGACCCAAATATTAAACTAGTTCGTTGTCCGATTCAATTTTTAAAACATTGATAATTTAGTTATTAAGTAAATAATATGTCATAGCACGTATGACACACTACATAATATGATGTATTGGATTAATTTTATTTACTTAACAACTTAGTTAATATGAATAAATATGACTTGTTGAATAAGTATAACTCATATATTTTTAATATAATTATTAATTATATAAAAATTTATTAAATTTAGTTTAATTAAATAATTTTAAATAATTTAAGTTTTATCATTAAAAAAAATTAAGTACATAAATAAATAAAAATATAATTAACTTTAAAGTAATTGAATCATAATAGCATCATATTTGAACCGAAGGAATAACCTACGACTAGGGGTGCAACTTGGGCCGGGCTCAACCCGAACCCGGCCCGTCGAACCCGATTTATAACAGTGTTTAAACTCATGTTTGTCCAACCCGAACTCGAAAGACCCGAATTTAACCCAACCCGATTTGCAATTGACCCGGGTTAGGGTTGACCACAACCCGAACCCGAGATAACCCGAACCCGAGGGTTACCCGAATGGGGGTAGCTTATCAGCACCAGATTTTTGGAGGCATTAAAGGCACCAATCGGATCGGACGAGATGGTCAACTTGAGAGCGAGGAGGGCAAGGCCGTCAGTCGCAAGCGAGAGGAAAAGGACAAACATAAAGGCAGACCATCTACACATTTTGTTTCACTTCCCACCTCCTCCTCTTCTTTGTTTATAGCACATCCTCCTCTTCTTTGTTTTAGGTAAGACTTTTTTTTAAATACAATATCAAAGCCCCGAGTCCAGCTTATGCGTTCGGTAAGGGATTTTGTTTTTCCATCTTTGGGATCCATAATTCGGTGTTTATTTACTTTAGAAAAAGTAATTTTTTTTTTCTCATCAACCCGAATTCTAACCCGAAACTCAACCCGAACCCGATTTTTAAAAAGGGTTAGGGTTGAGATTTTACAAATAGGGTTAGGGTTAGGGTTAGGGTTAGGGTTGACATTTTATAAATAGGGTTAGGGTTAGGGTTGAGATAAACCCGAGTTTCATGAGCCCGAGTTGCACCCCTACCTACGACCTTCGATTATTTTGTATTATAATTATATTGATATAATTATAATACAAACTTGTTTAAAGATCAATTTAAATTTATTTATTTTATATTAGGCATGTTCAATATTATCACCTTTAATTATTTTTGTAAGTAAAAAATTATTATATATGCATATAACTTTAGTGGTAATTCTGCAAGTGCCAATGCAACTACAAAAAAAAAAAAAAAAAAAATTTTTTTTTTTTTTTTTGTTTCAAAGCATACGACAGAGTCATCATAAAATAAAAAAATATTTTATTTTCAAAAAAAAATCGAAATTAAAGCAGATTCTGATTCAAAAGTGCATGAAAGCTTCATGCCGGCAACGGCTGTACCATTTTTTTTTTTAGGGCATTGGGCATGACCACCAACCAATAACTGGGCATCAAGAACCATGACTTAAATCAAATAGCTCCTTTTTGTGTTGCCCTGCCCCTCTTCGACAGCGTGCGTCTCTTTGGAATCCGCTGATAAATGGAAGGAGACGGAGCAGTCGAAGTAGGCGAAGATGTTCCCGCGGCGAGCGGAGAGGAACCGACTCGACCCTCCTCCGAGTCCGTCCCAGAGAACTCCCTCCCCGAGAGGCCACAAAACCCCGGCGATCCTGAGCCCAAACCCCCCTTAGACCGCAACGAGATCTTTCGAGCCCTGGAAGTCGTGGAAAGGGACTCCACAGCCATCGCCGAGAGCTTCGCTTCTCTCTTCTCCTCCCTCCGCTTGGCTTTATCCGAGGTTTGTTCTTGTAGCAGCCCTTTTATTCGGCTTATTAGACTGAGTTTTGACCTGGCTTATTTGGTGCTGGAGATCAAATTGACTACAAGAATTGATATTGCTTTCTATGTGGAATATTAATCTTGCTTTTCGTCGAAAAGTTTCCCAAATTGACACTTGAATCGATACTTGTTTGTTGCTGATGCTCGAGGATTATGATGACACTGGGGCTGTATGGGTGCTGAAGCTCAGACTTGTGATGTGGAAAGGATTGATTTAAAGAAGCATAGTGTCATAAAATATAAGGCTAGTATAAAAGACAAATTTAGTTTTATGAACCTTCTTCTTTCATATATTTTATATTGGGGACTTTATAATCGGATCGTGGTACTAAGTAGAAGGCTGCTGCAGTTGCAAAGGGGACTGTGAAGGTAGACCACCCCAAATTCGTGAGGAAAACCACTTGAAAGAAATCAAAGCCTTCACCATGTGAATGCACAGGGGCATTGCTAGAGCTTCTAACTTGTTTTATTTTCCTCTAATTCCTAGTAGTTGTGGACCCCATTGATCGCCATCTCATGGCCTTGGATTTCAGGTCTGTACTTAATGTATATTAAGGAAGACATCAATTGGATATTCCTAGGGCTTGTCTGTCTATCTTAAGGTTTCTTTGAACATATAATGATAGGACTTCGTCTTATGTAAAACAAGGCTTTTCAAAAACAAGAGGGAGATCTGGTTTGCATGAAAGGAAATTTTGGAGGTCTTTATGACCTGCCAGTTTTGACAAAACATGTTCTCTAAAGTGCTATCAAGCAGTTATTTTCATAAAACTGATTCGTTTCGAGTTTTATATAAACCTGTTGTAGCAAGTCCTGACAACCAAACAGATCTCTTGGCCCTGAAATATTTCACTGTCAATTTCCTCTCTGCTGGCGTAATTTTGATTCCTTTTTCCCCTTTTTGGAAGTCTCTGTTGTAAGATGTGCATATGCTGTCTATTATATATACCACTTGGAAGTAGACAAACCTTCAACTACATGTTGAACATGGTTAATTCGTGATTGGTGTTTGGAATATTTATTTTCAATTGATTTTTCACTTGTATATTCAAACAAAAAATTCATGCTTGTAGTAAGCATTTTAATAGCTTTAACCTCAAATTTCTTGTTATCTTCAAACAGTGTTGCAGTGCCAAGATTTGAGGTCATTTCAATGTTCACTCCCTGATCTAAATACTTTTTCATTAGCTTCTTCTATGCTTTTCTCCTTTTCATGGATTATTCTATTGATTATTCTTTAGGACGTATCAACTTTTGCACCATGATAAGGTTGCTTAATTGTGACTTGGGTGTCATGGGGTTTGAAATAACCTCTTCACACATAGAGTTGAGGCTTCATATGTTTGACTCTACCTAGACCTTGCAAGGGTAAGAGTCTCGTGCACTAAATACCCTTTTCTAGGTTTTCCAACTCACTATTCTATTGTCTACCCAAGTTTCATTTGCAAATGATCGAGTAACTTCCAAAGCTAATGGAAGAGTCAAATACTTTTGTGTCATCATCATCATTATCATCATCATGCATTTGAATTTTTTGAAGTTTCGGATGTAAATAATTGTATAATTAAGACTGTGACTTTGTATGTGGATGCAGAAGAGATGAGCTCTTAATATAGGGATGCAATTCTTTACTTTTTCTTTCAATTATCGTTAAAGTACTTCTAGGAAAAGGCTTAGATGAGTTGAGTTGAGTTGAATAGTTAAAGTACTTCTCTAATGATTTCTGGCTCAAAATTCTTAACTCACTATATTGAAAGAACTATATCACAAATATGGAGATTTTATATCCTTGCATTAGTTTGAAATTGAAATTAACAAGCTTCTTATTGACTTAGATACATTTATACTTAGTGTTTTCTCTTGTTTTTCATATTACATTACTTTATTGCATATTGTGATCCACTTTCTCTGTAGTATGTTTTCTAGTTGTTAGGAATACAAATAGGGTGTTTGTATATGTGGTCTTGTTGGGTTTTGTACCATCTAAACTGATAGATGCTTGCAACCAGAACTGAATCTGATTTTGCAAAACTTAACAATGATCTGGACCCTCTTTTGAAGTCTGGCTGAATTTACTCAGCTAAAGACCGAGTGTGGTTGACCCTTGTGAAATACTCCTCAAGATAGCCTCAAACCTCTACCAAGCATTGTGATATTAAGTTGTTGCATAAGAGTTATTAAACATTAAGAAAAAATTATTCATCAAGGTCTTCCATCACATAGAACATGATCACAAATGGATTTAGTGATCAATATCCAGCTTTAGGTAAAGCTTGAATATGAGACTCAAAATAATGGTTAAGGACTATAATTTGTGGTTTAATGATACATATATGCTCAAAACTAAGTTCTTAATCGGTGTTAAGTATTGTATTGGTATATTACTAGTTTGGTATGGTACAAGTGATATGCTACAGTGCACATCGTGTACCAAGACAACTCTTAGACATTTTTTTTTAAATAATGGTATTGCTTGAAACTGAATGATATGAGTCAATTCCGAGACAGTACTAGCTGATATTAACCAGAACTAGGTGGTACTGCTTGGTTCAGACACATATGGGTTGATATGGACCAATTTTTGTACCAAATCAGCAAATTGACCTGGTTCTACACCAGTTTGGTATGATATGATCCAATATAGGTGGTTTGGGTCGGTTTTGCAATCCTTGTTCGAAACCGTGAAGAAGTTGTGCTATGTATGCAAGTCTATTTGTACATGACTATATGCAAATGGAGAGTTGATAGAGGAGATTCTCCAATTGAACTAGCCTGTATAGTAGGTTCCTTTATGATACGGTAGAATTCTAGCCTTGTTGAAGAGTGATGACTAAGCAATGGATTGAATATTGAGACACTATCACTAATGAGCTGCTTTTGGGACCAATAGAAAGGAGCACTATTAGTGATGCACTGCATAAAGAATATGAAGTTATGCAGATTTTTGGGAATACAAAAAGAGCTATAGAAACATTGTTGTAATCAGCATAGGCTAGAAAATAGTTCCAATGGATGCGTTTGATCATGGATCTAAATAAGAAACTTCATAGTTTTTTCTTTTATTATTTCTTATCATGATATCCATTCATCAAAAATTGTTTGTGACTGACTTTGCAGGTCACTAGTACTTCAGTTGAGAACATGCAATGCTTCAGTGAAGTCATTGGCCGTTTGCAAGAGTCTGGTAAACTATGATATGCAATCCTTCAGATTATACTAAGCCTTAATAATTTTAGCAAATGATATGCTGAAGACATTATGACTTATAAAATAAATGGTGGATTCTGCATTTCACTATATGAAAGTCAAAGTTCCTTGTATTTTCTTCAGTATTAACTTAAAAAATCCTTTATTTCTTTTCTGTATGTGTTTATGTAATGCGATCTCTTTCTAGCAGTGCACCATATGAGAAATATATGAATGTCCCCCTCTATTACAAGTTAAAAATAGGAGAAACACTGAGCAAAAGGGCAGTTCCACAGCAATTATTTATTGATTGTGAAGATACTACCAAAACAACTTTGATTGTGCGATTTTAATCATATACTGATTTGACTTTTATCAAATACTAATGTCAAAAATTACTGCAGCTAACCCACCCTCGAAGGTACAAGTTTGACTTACATTACTTATTATTTCTAGACCAAACTTAGTATGAAATCTTGAAGCCAATGCTGATTTACTGAAAGGCTAATACCTATGTTAAAATCAATTTTCATACAGTCTGACCCATATTTTGCAACTGGCTTTCTACTTTAAATTTGTTTCATGTAGCCGACCCCCATGTAGTTGGGAAAAGGCTTAGTTGAGTTGAGTTGAGTTGGAATGGAGATTGGTGGTTGTATTCGAGTATTGTAAAATTCGATAGAAATAGTGTTACTCTAGTTAAGTTGCATATTCCATATTATCTTTTCCAATAATGAGCGGCATAAATAGTGTGCATAAGTATTATGCTATTGACTTATCAGACTAGAGATCTCGTAATTGCACTTGACATCTTGAAGTTAAGTTCATGCACCTCATCATGAGGTCATTGAAGTTAATCATGGACCAGATATTGAGAAAACGGACAAGGTTTTTCCAGAATCAACCTTGCCTCTTATCTAGAAAATTCAAACATTGATATTATTTTCTTGCTTAAATGGAATGAAAAAAAGCTATCCATATTTTTTTTAACTTGGAGAGAATATGTTAAGGTATTATTAGAAATTGAGGACTATTGTGAATTTTTTAAGGACATGCCTCAGAAAGAAACAATTGCGGAAAGTAGCCTCAGCAATAATTATGGGTTTACCTTTTTAAAAAGAAGAATGATTGGTTTTTACAACTCAAGTGACCTGTTGAAAAGGTTGAATTTGAGTTCCTAACTCATTCCTGTTCATATATTTAAATGTTTGCAATGTTTGGGAAGAACTCCATGTTGCATATTATATACAAATGGCATTGGGTCATTGTGACATGAACGGTGGCCAATACTTAGATATGGAGGAAAGTTTGAGAGGATAAGGATAGAGTATGCATTGATCTAGACATATGAATATTAAGATTTTCTTTACAAGTATTAATGATAATAATGTCCTGGTTAAAGTTGGTGGTCATACTAAAACCAATAACAAATTTTGCTGTATAAAATAAAGTCATATAGATGAAAACATATTGAATGATTTTAAAATGATGAAGATGAAGTGGAGATTACGTTGGAATGTGTCATATTTGATGTGTATAATGGAAAACTGGCACTACAGTATTGAAGCCACAATTTGGCTTGTTTAGATACTTGATGCAAATTCACTTGGTGCCAAGTTTTAGTGTACAAGATGGGGAGCTATGTTTCTGAACATATTTGGATGAAACATGTCAGTAAAATTTTGTTCAAATGCTATTCTGTGAATAAAATGACTTTTTAGTGATTCTTAATATTTTAACTTTGGGGGGTGGGGGACAAAAGGGAAGATATTTAAATTCTTTGGGTGTATATGTTAATAATTAGCGCTATTAGTAAGCCAAAGCTTCAAGGTGTTTGAAAATCAGAGTGAGTAGCTGAAGCATATGTAGCATGTAAGGATGAAGGTTTTTGTCGCTATATTCTTGCACTCCACAATATCAGTGCCATTGTAATGCTAAGTACAGTCTAGTAGGGAATGGACTCCATGGCGTTTTTATATGTTGTCAAGCAAATCAAGTGGAAAATGAGGCGTTAGACCAGAAGATTTGGAGAGTGATAATGGTTATTGGTATTATACCTGGATCACAACCATTGGTTTCTAAATGGTTAGCCATATTTCTATAATTGGATGGCTTCTTTATTGGTAACATGTAACAATAAAATACTTAATAGAAACAAAAGTACGCCTTTAGATTTCTATTTCTATCTCTTAAACATTTCAATTTAAATATTTAACTTTTAAATAGACTATTGTTTACTATTATTTGTAGACATAAAATGGATGAATCAACAAAAAGCCTTCTTAACTATCAAATCAATCACGCTACATTTTGCAAGCATATAAAGGTGGTAATTTCCATGGTTAAATTGAGCTACCCTTAACCCAGGCTGAGCCTAGTGAATTTTTGGAGCCTGAACCCAACCACCTCCTGATTTTGGCTGAACCAATTTTTATCTTCTATCCTTTTTCTGGGCGGTGGGGTGATGGTGCAATGGTGTGTGACCTACAAATGGTAGGAAGACAGTTGTGGCAACTAGGTTCTTCACAGCAACCTGCTCAGGGTGTGTGAGGTAGTCAAGCTCAGTGTGAATTGTGGTGGTGTGCCATGCAGTCTGGGCAGCTTTAGTCCATGGTGGAGGTACGTGCAGTGGTTACGAATGGCATGAGCCTGTGGGGGCACATAGAATGTTAGGGGTTGGCATTGGCTTCTGATACAGGCACGTAGATAAGGGAACAGGGAGAGGGATGAGAATGTGGATTATATGTAAGTATCTGTTTGATATTTTAGAAGTCAGGCAACCGGCTGGGCTTGGGATCAAGCTGAGGTGTCCTTGCAATTGGCCTTAACATAAAATCTTGGCCTAGCTAGAAACATGAGTTTGTTAGGGAGAAGCGTAGCCCCATTGGGTGTTAAGCCTGACATATATTGTTGAATCATTCTCTAAAAAATATATATGCCATAGGCTCATTTCCCTAATAGTTTATGCTTTTGCAGTAAAGTGACAAATTGAAGCCAAGTTTGTTTGGGGTCATGAGTTCAAATACCCTCCAAACCAGTTATTTAATTAACCTAACTTTCACCTTTCTCCACTTTAGTCTCAATATGCGTGATCTGGGCTACTCATGAGGGGGCTGTGGTTGTTAAGCCTGATGTATATGTCGTTGACTCATTTCCAAAATGGCTTAAGCTTTTGGGGTACAGTGGTTTGCTAACACTAAGGCCCCCCAACCTAATGAGTTCTGAGCCAGTTTGCACCCATTGCTAGATCATATCTGTGCATTGTATCCACATTTTTTTGCATTTTTATCCTTGGCCCTATGCTTTGAATGACTGTTCTTTGTTCGGTGAGGATGGATGACAAAAAAACCCGAACAACATGCCTTATTCCTTCTAATTCACTTCAGTTCACCTTCAGGGATCCTACTTTGCTACTGATGCCTATCACTGGTGAAGTTGACCCTGCTTTCTTCAATGAAGAGAATTGTGGTGAATCAAGTAATACTTGATTTAAATAAATTATTACATCTGACAAAAGACTTAGTCCTAAATAGAGCAGAGTAGAGGAAGCAGATTCATGTAGCTGACCCCATGTAGTTGGGAAAAGGCTTAGTTGAGTTGAGTATCTGACAAAAGACTTCTTTTTCAACAGTATGCTTGCATTATTATCTAGCATTCAGTCATGAAAAATTGAATGCCGCATAAATAAATTCTTCAAGCAAATATTTTATTGAAAACCTCATCTGAGCTCTGCTTACTCTCTCTGCTTTAATTTTGCAGCTCTTGATGCAGCAAGCAAGGGAAACCGATACATAAATTCATGCCTGAGGTACATCTTTATTTATGACCATTTGATTTTCTGGTTTATTCATCTATGGTTGCTTTGCGATTGAAGCAACAACATTAGTCCTGTACCTTTTAAGACTTCATAACATGTTCCCTATTATTGATTAGGAAGGATAACTGTATGAAGAGCTCAAGATTATGCCAACAACTAAGAATATGATTGTTTAACGTGTGTTAGCTGCCCGAAATAAACTATTGATGACATTCAAACATTTTGAAAACACCATTTACTCTCTCTCTCTCTCTCTCTCTCTCTCTCTCTCTCTCGTGAACAGTATAATCTTTCTTCTTTGGTGTATTCTCAATATAATCAGGTTATTTTTCTGTAGTAAATAATCCTCATTGATGTGATGCTGTTATTATTATGCAACTTAGCTGAAATTTCTTTTATATTGTTTTACCACAGATTGAATGAGGAAATGAGGGGCCTGGAAACTCTTTCTATGCAACTGTATCCTTTTATTTCTTTTGAGTTTCTATTCAAGAAATAAGTACTTTTGTTTGTGGTGAGCTAATCACAAACTCATTATTTTAATGCAGTCTGATATGAAAATCTGAAAGAAGTCATGCTTATCTGTTTATCAATTATAATGTGTTGTACTATCTGTTTTTGCAGATCCCGTTCGTTGTTAACATCTTGAATTAAGATAGTTTTGTTAATAAGGGTCTTCAATTATGTTCAAACAAACCCTCAGTCTGATGTTGCGACTGATGAGATGTTGAATGGAAATATAACTTCAAATATAGCTAATTATAACTACATATGGTGATCAGTTTGCCAGTCATGCGACAATTGGACAAACTTAATTTATCACTCCTGATTGTAAAGCTCTTAAGAGCTTTAGCCTATATAAAATGATCAGACTGGTAGTGGCTCCAAAATTTTTTTAGGGGTTGGATAATTTCAATCTGATAATGTGCTCAGTTGTCAAACTCCTTCAAAGAATTGAGTCTGTTTTGAAACTTAAGACCACTTAGAGAACACTGCATAGTGACTTCTACTTTAGCTGGAAGGGAGTTAAGCCATTTTTTGTTTAGAAAATAATTTTCCAAATGATAATAAAAAGATATAATGCTTTCTATTGTTGGTAGATATGGCTATATATTTAAGTGATGTCTATGTTATGTTTACATTATTTGTTTGTATTCTTTATATGTATAAAGAGTATCACGTTGTTACTATTTTTCTGTACTGATCCTGAATATGAGGAGTTGACCAATGTCTGATTATGTATGATAAACAAATATCATGTCAGTCACTATAAGGCCTCTCAGATCTGTTCAGAAGTATCTATCTTGGTCCTCCCTAATCAAATCAGATGTTCAATAGCTGTTTTTGAGGTAATAAACAGGGCATGATCCAACCAAACCCTAGAAGTTGCAAGTAAGATGTGATTTAATTGAATATTTCTAGCAACAAGCTTTTATGATTTATGTAGGATTTGATAATTTTTCATATTTGATGTTTAACTTTTACTTTTCATCAAGGGATTTACATTCTAGCTAGTGGCTACCGTTGTTAATAATAAATTCAATGTTATTGAGTCTTGCTTAATTTGGATCCATTTGAAGTCCTGCTGCACGGAGTTCTTTATCCATGATCAAGATGAATATTTCTGAGAGATTCTGGAATCGCTCAGCCTTCTTAATTCAATGATTCTTGATGATCAACATTGGCGTCCTTGAACAATGTTTTTACTTCGGAATCTTGTTTGATTGTCTAGGTCTGTATTTATTGTTTTTCCCTTTTATAGGAGCATAAAACATGTATGTATCTTACATCTTTCTTAACTGGGTTTGATGGCAATGAATTATTTTAGTTCTTTCATATCCTTAAGTTTTAGAAGCTTTCATTGTGCATTGTACCTAGGCCTAAAAATGGACCAGGCTGGGGCTGGATCAGGCATGACCTGGATTTGAGCCAGTTTAATTGCATTGTGGTATTATTCCCATACTTATTTATTGATCAGATCAGGTTGAGTCCATGTGAAATCTCAAAGATATGTTGAACTAATGCAAACCAGGAACCATTAATTGATGTTGCTGCTCTCTGTGTGTGTGCGTGCGTGTGTGTGTTTATCTGTCTAGCTATCTATGATCTATCCATCTTTCATTCGCTCATTTGCCTCAATACTTCTATGCTTGGCATTGAAGTTTTCTTCCAGTCTCACTGTCACAGTCATCCATTGGTGCTACAAACTTTGGGGTGAAAGAAAATAAAGGATAACAGGAGCCAACTTAGACCCTTCCTCAGTCCTGACTTTCTTTAAGCGGGATGGTGTAGATGGTTAGACTTGGTGTATGATGGAGTGAAAAGCAGTGAGAGTTGGATAAAGAACAAGACAAGTTAGGCACAAGAATAGAATGGGCTACTTGAAAGACAATCTTGTGAATGCTGAGTCAACTAGATTAGGTGGCATTGAGAGATGGTTAAGAGGGAGAAGTAGAGAAGGTGTGTTACAGGAAGAGTGAAAAGAGGCTAGAGATGTTTAAATTATCTGGCATGGGTGACCTTGTCGACGGGTTGGTGACAGGAGCAAAAGTGAGAGCAAAGAAGACAGAAGCCAACCATTATTAATCAATTGTTTTTATGATGGTCTTGTTTTGTCATGACAGGGAATATGAAAATATTGCTTATCTTATGAAAAGCCATAAGGTGGATGGATTTATAAAATTCTTTGAAGTCGGGCAAATATTTCTAGTAACATCTCACTTAACCTAGGGTATTTACATGATTTGATTTAAATAATTCAAGTGCATGTATGGAATGGACTATGCTCCTCTCAAAAGAAATGTACCATTTTAGAACCAAAAATCATTTGTTATGTTAGTCTCTAATCTATGCCTTAAGTAGACAAAAGGATGAATGACTTATATCATACTAATGTGATAAAATATTTGATAAAGCATTTAAATTAAGAATCTACCTTATTGATTATGTTCTACATATGTTAACATATATAGACTAAAAATTGATATATTTTAATACTTAGATTGCCACTAAACATGGTTTCATATCATTTTAATTATTCATTTTTGTATCTAATCGATGCATAATTAGAGACCACCAAAACATCTTGACTTTTGGTTTCTAGATATATTTAGTAGTATGGACCATGGATCTCTCATTTGGATGATCAATTATTGATTTTGGATATGAGGGAAGTAGATACCCTCTCCTTTTGAGAGGAGTAAAGTTCATGTGCATGCACATGTATATGC
The DNA here is from genome assembly GCA_900491605.1 of Calamus simplicifolius. NCBI lineage: Eukaryota > Viridiplantae > Streptophyta > Magnoliopsida > Arecales > Arecaceae > Calamus > Calamus simplicifolius. The sequence goes on along the minus strand of UESW01003908.1, from coordinate 1,406,282 downwards.
AGAGAGGGAGACAAATAGATGGACTAGAATTTGGTAGACCATTTTTAGCAAGATTCGGTTAGTCCTGACTAAATGATAGAGATTTGGTACCAATGATTCAAGTTATCGGATGTGATATACTCTACTTTGATTACTCATATAAAAAAATTATGTAATTTGGAGGCTTCTAAATTATGCATCAAAATATTTTAGGATCAGGCTGATTTCCTAGGATCGGACTAATCTTGTAAGATCAGGCTGATCTAATTAGAATATTTCATAAATTATGGGATCTACCTAATTAAAATATTTCATAAATCATGGGATCTACCTAATAGAATATTTCATAAATCATGGGATCAGCTTAGTCAGTTTTTTTTAGTAGCTAGGTTTTGTATATAACTAACCTTTTGCGCATTATACAAAAATGAAGTGAGAAATTTATTCTTCAATTTTTGACATGGTATCAGAGCCCTAGGACTTTTCATTGCTGACTTATTGTCGGCAATGATTGCCAACATTCCTTTTTTTTCTTTCTGTTGTACCATCCTTCATACCTGGTATTTTTTTATAGACTGCGATGTCTGAGATTGCTGAAACAAATTCCCTATTTCAAACCGAGAATGGGGTCAACGGAGTGATAAAAAAATTCAGCAGCAAGCTTATCAAGCTTATCAAATAGGAGGACAAACAAGGAACAATGGTCAAGCCTATGTTGCTGTGACTCAACAGAATAAAGCAACACTACAAGAGCCAGTTGCTCACAACCAAGAAGAGGTCGAAAGGTTGAGATCCCTTATTGGCAATCTTGACAAACCTTCGGGTACTTGTTCATTGACCTATTTAGGTGAGTTTTCTTTCTCTGTTGGATTAAATGCCTTGGATAGAACCTTTGTGACTCTTGGGTTTTAGACTTTGGAGCTACCGACCATATGACCCACTCATCAAATGTTTTTTTCACATATTCCCCATGCCTAAGCAGTAGAAAAATAGCCACAGCTGATGATTCCTTAACCACTGTAGCAAGTGTAGGAGATGTTAGAATAAGTCCATCACTTATCCTAAGAAATATTCTTCATGTTCTCAAATTATCTGCTAACCTTGTATCTGTTCCAAAATTCACTCGAGATTTATGTTGCAATGTGGTTTTTCATTATAGTCATTGTATATTTCAAGACGAGGATTCGGGAAGGACGATTGGACTTGCTAGAGAATGTGATGGCCTTTACTATCTTGAAGCACCAAGCCAATTAAGTGCCACCAAGAGCAAGCTATCTCATTCCTTTATTTCTGAGAGTTTTTCATCCAATAAAAAAAAAAGGTTTGGCTTTATCATTGCTGACTTGGATATCCAACATTTAGGACCATTAAAATTCTATTTTCTTTGTTTAAAGATATAGATGTCAAGAATTTTCATTGTGAAGTGTCTGAACATGCTAAACACAAACACGTACCATTTTTAATTAGTAATAAAAAAATTATGTTCCTTTTTACCTTATTCACAGTGACATTTATGGTCCATCTATTCTTAATATTTCTGGGGCGCGATGGTTTGCGTCGTTTATTAATGATTGTACTCGTGTTTACTTGATTTTTCTTTCTTAAAAATAAGTCTGATGTCAGTACCATTCTCTCAAACTTTCACTTCATGATTAAAAATCAATTTGGGGTCAATATCAAAAGATTTCAGTCAGATAATGCTAGTGACTATTTCAATCAAGTTCTTACTCCATACTTTCAGAAGGAAGGAATAGTACATAAGTCATTCCGTGTTAATATCCCACAACAAAATGAAGTTGTAGAAAGAAAAATGGCTACATTCTTGAGTCAACTCAAGCCTTCATGTTCCAAAAGAATGTACCAAAATTTTTTTGGGGGAAAGCAATTCTTACAGCTACATATCTTATAAACTGATTGCCTTCTAAAGTTTTGGTTTCAAAAGTTAAATGGAAATGCTTTCAACATTTTATCCTGACTTAAAAACCACAAATAATCTTGTTCCTAGGATATTTGGATGCGTGGCATTTATCCATATTCATAGTCAAAATTGGGGAAAACTTGATTCAAGGGCATTGAAATGTGTCTTTTTGGGTTATTCTTCGACTCAAAAGGGGTATAAGTGTTACCATCCTCTCAAAAAAATTCTATGTTTCAGCGGATGTTACCTTCAATAAACAAGTGTCCTATTACACTATTCCTTATCTTCAGAAGGAGAAATCTGTAATGGAAGATAATGACTTTTTTCTTCTTGAGTTGCCATCGTCATCCTCATTTCCTTCCTCAAATTCAAGTTCTCAACTAGCTTCATGTCCTTCCCCTGTATCCTTAAGTCCATGTCCCATACCTGATTCGATGTCTATGTTTATGTCTGTGTCAGAAAATACTCCAGAAAGATCTCCTGTATCCTCAAGTTCATGTCTCATGCCCAATTCGATGTCTATGCCTATGTTTGTGTCAGAAAATTCTTCAGAAAGATCTAACTCTGCTATTGAGGATGAGAGATATGGCAAGGTGTATTCAAGGAAGGAGATGGTTATCTCTGAATCTATATAGATCCAAGAGTCCAATCCATATTCTACGAATAAGGTAACAATTTCTGAACCTACATTACAAACTGAGATTGAGCCTTATGAAATTAATGACGATTTAAACCTTCCCATTGCAATTAGGAAGAAAACTAGAGAGTGCACAAAACGACCTTATATTCTCTCTTAAATTTTGTCTTTCAAGAATTTTTCATCATTTTATAGAACCTTTCTTGTTAGTCTAAACACCATTGCTATACCTACCATCGTGTCCGAGGCTTTATCCAATGAGAAATGAAAACATGCTATGAATATGGAAATGGAGGCATTCAAGAAAAACAAGACTTGGGAGCTAGCGAAGTTGCCTATAGGAAATAAAAACTGTGGGGTGTAAATGGGTTTATACAGTGAAGTATAGAGCGGATAGATCACTAGAGAGATATAAAGCAAGATTGATGGCCAAGGGGTATGCACAAACCTACGTGGTGGATTATTTAGAGACTTTTGCTTCGATTGCAAAGATGAACACTATCAGAATATTATTATCTTTAGCAGCTAATTATGGTTGGGATTTGTAGCAATTTGATGTCAAGAATGTATTTTTGCATGGAGAACTAGAGGAAGAAATTTATATAAAAATTTCATCAGGTTATGAAAAAGACTTGGCAGCTCATACAGTGTGTAAATTGAAAAAAGCTTTGTATGAACTTAAACAGTCTTCACGAGCGTGGTTTGGGAGATTTGCAAGAGTTATGATAATCATAGGATACAAGCAGAGTTAAGGGGACCATACATTATTCATTAAGCACCCACCTTCAGGGGAGTTAGAGCTCTCTTAGTGTATGTTGATATAATAGTGACTAAAGATGATGATGAGGAGAAACGATTCTTAAGTCAATGTTTGGCTAAGGAGTTTGAGAACAAGGCATTAGGGAGGCTGAAATATTTTCTCGAAATTGAGGTGGCTCACTCGAGGCAGTGTATATTTATCTCTCAAACAGATATTCTCAAGGAAACAAGCAAAACAACATGCAAACCGGTAAGTACTCCAATAGATCCCGATCATAGAACTGGACTAGCAGAAGAAGATTCTGCAGTAGATAAAGAGATGTACCAATGTCTGGTAGGAAAACTCATTTATCTGTCACATACACGATCAGATATAGCTTATGCAGTGTGTGTAATTAGCCAATTTATGCATAGTCCGAAGGATATCCATTTGCGAGCAGCTTACAGGGTGTTATAGTATTTCAAAAGAACACCAGAAAAATGTATTTTGTTTAAAAGGAATGGAGGTTTAGTACTTGAGGCATATACATATGCGGACTATGCTGGGTCAATTGTACACAGAAGATCAACTTTAGGTTATTGTACTTTTTTTGATGGGAATCTCGTGACATGGAGGAGTAAGAAGCAAAGTGTGGTAGCACGATCAAGTGCGGAGGCAAAATTTCGAGCAATGACTTAAAGAGTGTGCGAGCTACTTTGGTCAAAGATCAGTTTAGAAGACTTGAAAATCAAATGGGATGGTCCAATGAGACTCTATTGTGACAACAAGTTAGCAATCAACATAGCACACAATCTAGTACAGTATGATTGAACGAAACACGTTGAGGTGGACAGACACTTCATCAAAGAGAAGTTGTAGAGTGGATTGATTTGTACACCTTATGTTTCCACACATGCCTAACTTGCATATGTGCTTACCAAGGGTCTAAGTAGTTCAAGGTTTCAAAATGAAGTGTTCAAGCTGGGAATGGAAAATATTTATTCACCAGTAAAAAATTTTGTAACAATTTTTAACAGCTTATATTCCTAGGATCAGATTGATTTCCTAGGATCAGGCTGATTTAATTAGAATATTCTAGGATTATGCTGATTTTCTAGGATCGGATTGATCTTGTACAATCAGGTTGATTTTCTAAGATCAGACTGATCTAATTAGAATATTCTATAAATCATGGGATCTACCTAATTAGAATATTCCATAAATCATGGGATCTACCTAATTAGAATATTCCATAAATCATGGGTTCAGCCTAGTCAGCTTCTTTTTTTAGTAGCTAAGTTTTGTATATAACTAATCTTTTGTGCATTACACAAAAATGAAGTGAAAAAAATTTATTTTTAAATTTTTAAAAATTGTATTCTTTAATTTTTGACAGCAAGTAGTTTAGACAGTGGTTTATATCCAATTGCTCAAATCATCGATATTGGGTCCTCATTGTGTAGCCAGAACTATCTTGATCTGACTTGAAATCTAGTTGATTGATTCTTAGCCTATCTCTCTCTTTTTCTGTGTGTGCGTGCGCGCGTGTGTGCTTGTGTATCTGTCTTTGGATGCATTGGCACCAAATGCTTCTCATTAAAAAGCACTATGGAGCTCTTGAAATGAAAATTTGCATCATTGATCATGATTTATTGCATCTAAATGAGCTAAAAATAAAAAATAATCATGCATTTTTGAAGTCTTTTACCCATGCATTGAAGAGATAAAAATGAACAATTTTAATAGTATGACACCATGTTTTGGTTTAGTCTATAGTCTAGAAATATTCAATCAGCTGAAATTGGGTCTACTACAACAACAACAACAAAACCTTAATCTCAAACTAGTTAGACTATATGAATTCTTTCTCTCTGTAATGCTTGATTTTGAGTCGTTTTTTTGTAAGATGCAAAAATTTTAAATCTTTCTTTATTACTTTCTTCCATAGGTTTATTTCTCTTTTTTCTTTCTACATGTATCAAGTCACTCTTTCGCACAGGTGAATCTCTAGGTCTACATTGCACCTATCCAAACCATTTTAGTTCTTCCCTTAGTTTGTTCTCATTTGGTGCTATCTTCACCTTTTTTAAATGACTTCATTTCTTGTTCCATCTTTTCTTATATTACAACATATCCATGTCTGCATTCTCATTTCATCCTCATTTATCTTGAACGTATATAATTTTTTAATTGCTTAAGATTTCGTATCATGACGCATAATTAGTTTTATGGCTATCTTATAAAATTTCTCGTTCAACTTGATGGATACTTTACAATCACACAGTATTTCAATTGCATTTCTTCATTTCCTCTAACTTGTTTTAATGGATAACATCATCTTTAGTCTTTGCTTCTTATAAATCAATCTCAAAGATAAAAAATTATTACTTTTAGGAATTTCATGATCCTCAAATTTTTCTATACATTTATCTTTATTTTTAATTATACTGAAGTCATATTCCATATATTCTTTGTCCTATTCATGATATTCCAAACCGAACTTAAGCTAACCGACCGGTAATTAGTTCATTTCAAGTCTTCGATTTGGTATAGGAGGAGAACCGACTGATTTGAACCTGAATTGATTGAACCGATCTTGTACCAACGTATCGAACCCAACTTAGCTGTTTGGCTCATTTGAGGTTGTTCATGGTTGGGAGCCCTTTGTTTCACTTGATCAGTATGGCACTAGTTTGGTATGGGATGCCCTATACCGAACCATATCGAACTGATCCGGTACCAAAATGTACTGATCTGGTAGTGGCTTTCGGTATGCAAACTTGAGTTTTAACCTAAAATCTTTAGATTTTAATGTATTTTTTATAATTCTAATTTATAATTAATCTTAGCTTAGATTTGTCTATTAATATCTTATCATTTACAAATAAAATGCATCATAAAATATTATCTTAATATGTTTATTAAGTTTATTTATAACTAAAGTAAAAAAGATAAGGATTAATTGCAGACCCCTGATGTAAACCTATTATAATAGGGAATTTACTAGTATTGTTATCAATAGTTCTTACACTAGTAACAGCTCCATTATACATGTTTTCTATTACGTTAATATATCTAATAGGTATTCCTTTCTTTTCTAATACCCACTATAATTTTTTTTTATAGAGATATCACGTGCTTTCCATAAATCAGTAAAAAACATATAAAAATCTTGCTTCTTTTCTCTCTACTTCTACATTAACTTTTTAAGAAAAAGGACAGCTTTTATAGTTACTCTTTCTAGCATATTTTAAATATTTTGATCATGATCAATGATTGGATTTGCAAATTATATAGCCAATGCTGTACTTTTGCTCACCAGCAGCTATATTCCTATCATATTAGCTGTGATTACTTGACGCTAGGCAAGAGACATGTGAAGCAGTTATTTTTTTGTTCTCTACGTATTTTATGCATCGTGGTTTATGGTTGGTGGTGTGGTTTTTTAGTTTGGGAGGTCCATCATTGATATTAGTGGGAAGTGATTGGGAGTAGATGCATTGAAAAGCATTTTACCTTGATGTTACTCTAGAAGTATCATGCCAACTATTCAAACAATCTTTGTTAATTTCTTAATATATGTGAAAGTAAGGTATTGAGGAAGAATGTGGATTCTCTAGACCTGGCTGTGAACCAGTTGCTTCGCCTTCCATGACCATTGGGCATCCCCAGTTGGCACTTTCAAGGGTAATCCTAAAGGCAAGCTTACTCATTAATTTATATTGGATGAAGTATAAATGATATACCATGGTAGCTTATTTAGCACATAAATTTTCATTTATGGAATGGTCAAGCATGCTTAGTTTTAATCTTTTTTAAATTGCACAAAGAAACTGTTTGGTCATAATCTTTTTGTGCCTTGAATTCAGACCATCAAATGTTTTCTATTTCTTTACCCTCATCCTGTCTCATTTCCCTCTCACTGCAGTTGCATGTGTTCAATAGCTGAGCAGGAAGTTCTGACAGAATATTGAAAGGATTCAGGCAGTAGAAACCTGTAGTTGCAGGTAAAGAGACCGAAGCAATAGCAGTACAAAGTTCAGAGAACAGAAGTCATGGAGAGAGTTTTAAGTCTATTAACTACTACCTCTGCACAGAAGCTTTTAGTTTTCTTGAAAATCATAAAATGGGTCAAGCAATTTCATAGGAGATCAGTCATTCCATTGTTTATTTAGTCTTCTTTGTTTCTTAAAATTTGTTCAAACGTAGGAAGGATTTCATAAGTGGTTGTATTGGATTAAAGAAGGTCATCAGTCTGCTGTCTTCCTGCTAGTCCGAATCCAAAATCTTCAACTGAAAGGTTTTCTATCAAGTAATCAAGTACTTAACCCAGTTATGTTCCTGACAATCCAGGATTCCTGGAAGGGGCAATTGGGAACAGACCTAACTCATGCCATTGCAATTGTCTATTGGGGTTTTTTTTCCGTTGCGCCAAGACTTTTTATCAAAAGGTTATAACTGCCTTGAATCTTGGATTGCTCCTGCAGGGCTTGTAAAACTAAAAGGTTACTCACCTGCTGGCTTGTAAAGCAATTGAGCAAGCTGTAGTTCTGCAGAAATGGCTCATTGTGTGGAACAATATCTTAGAACGGTGGTATTGCATATAATGGTTTGTTCAGAGCTATGGCGCTCCTTAAGGAAGAGGTTGATGAGTTGGTAGGAAATATTATAGGACATGCATGTTGAGGTTCTGTTTTAACTTTTACTCAGCTGTCTACCAGGAAGTAAGTTGGGAGGAAGCATGCTGTTTGGGTTTCTGGAATTTCTTTCTAAGCAGCTCACGGGATCCCAGTTGTCGATAATAGCTCTGTTTGCAGATGATTTGATGCTGGCTGGGGAAGGATCGTTAATGGAAGCTTACAATCTTAAAGAAGCAAGCAAACTCTTCTGCATGTTTCCAGGCAAAAGTCAAAATTTTCTAAGCCTTCAGCTACCAGCTTGACGTTCGAATCCAACATGTGCCGCAATCTATTCTCTGTGAAGGAATGCTTGCATGGATAAGTATTTGGGCAATCCTCTTCTTCTGAGTTTCAAATCCTATGCTTATGATTTTGTCGTGAAAAATTTTTAGAATGAGCTCTTGGGATGGAAAGTTCAAACACTGTCGCATGCTGGGATGTTTGTTCGCGCTCATAAAATGTGGGGTTATGTTTGTCTACTGTCTAAAATTTCACAGATCATCAGTGACTTCTAGTGGGGTTATCATGATGGTCAGAATCATATATTTTTTAAATCATGGAAGCATCTTTGCAAACCTCTATGGGTTTTGATGGTTTGTAAATGGGATAGGGGGCCTTCTCTTAAACCCTAGCGCGCCAAGGGCAAAAGGTTTTAAAAACCAATTTCTTTCGTGAATGTCCAAGTGGAAATCTAGAAGATCTTGGACTGCTATATCTGGAAGAAGATGGATTATTGACAATGGTAGAAATGTTTTCATTACCATGATCCATGACTTCCAAACCAAGAAGTCAACCATCTTACCCTCCATTAGGTGTATCTAAATTTACTGGCAATCCTCCCACATGGAACATGGCTATTATCATGGAGTGCTTTTGTTGATAATGTGGCAAAAGTGGTTGGCAGGATGCGGCTGCCTCTATATCCATCTTCTAATCTCGATCATTTGATCTGGACTCTCCCAATGGTCGTTTTACTACCAAATCAGCTTATGAACTTTTGGCCTATCAATCATCTTCCTCTAATCAGCAAAACCTGCAGTAATTTTGTGATTCAATCTGGCATTGCGAAGGTATCCTTTCAATAATTAAAACTATTTTATGGCAGGCTTCGGTAGGAGCTCTTCCTGCTAGACATGACCTGCATATAACAGGATACATATGATGGATTTGGTGTAGGAATTGCCAGACCGACAACGAGGCCGAAGAGGATTATTTTTAAATTTAGATAATTTTAAAGCCTGTCAATCTGCACGAATCTTCTAAAATAAATGAATTTAAATTGATTATTTTTAAATTTAGATTACAAATAGATCAATCCAATTAACCTATTCACAAATGAATAGAGATTTGGATTTTACTTTCGAATCCAGTGGGTTACTGACTGCAAATTATTAGTCAGCTCCAAATACAGATTCTATTGATCTGTCTAAATTTCAAGGTTAAGTATGCTTTTCGTTTTTTGAATATTTATGTATTATATTATATATTTTAATTATATGCGTAATTGATGGGTGAGAATTTGAATGGATTGATCAATGATACTAGATTTATGTAAAATAAAATGGCTTGGTTCCACGTTAGAGTGCACATTATCAGTTTATTTATAACGGTCAAAAAATTTAAATAATTTTTTTTTCCTTGATGATATCTTGATTATAGTACCCAGAAAATAAGCTAATTTAACAAACGAATTGGGCTTGGACTTCAACATCAAAGTGGTTTTTTAGTATTAAAATATAATATCATTATTCTAATAATAAAATACTATAATATTATAACATATTATCATAATATTAATACTATGTTATAGTATTATATAATGCTATAATTTTATTATATCATCTTATTGTGTACTATACAATTTTATTATAGTTATAATAATGTTTTCATATGCAACATTACATTATCTTATATTATGATAATTGTAATAATATTTAAATGCATTAAAGATGATATAATATAATAAAATGTTATTATGCTATAATATGATCTAATATTTTTATTTTTTGTTTCTTGAAATTGTAAGTCAACTTTTTGCACATCAACGAATGACTTCTTAATGCGAATCGGTCGGCATATTAACACTGTAATTGCATTGCAACTCAACATATATATATATATATATATATGCTTGAAATAGAGGTTACTAATAACAATAATTCATAAATGCAAACATTTTAATTTAGAGTTCAAACGTAAGTCTAATGCTCCGGGCTCCCCACAAGCTTCCCATTCCGCTGTTTGAACTTCAACATCAGGTGGTTGTCTTTACGTCAAGCTCTTCAGTCTTTACTAATGATTTAAAGTGCATCGGTTTCTATCCTAAAAGCTACCAAATTTGCATTGTCATTTGCTTGAAATTCCTGTATTATTGTGTGGTTTATATTAAAGAACAATTTTGCCATTCAGAGGGTTAAGCAAGATAGGTTCTTTATAATCTATTTTAGAAGTAATGTGTATAACTTTTAGAACACAAAATAACAAATTCCTAGGAAAAAGATAACTAACACCATAAAGTACAGATAAAAGAAACAAGATTGAAAAAAGGAAAAGAAAAAAGAATAAACTAATCGACAACTTAATCCAACCATGCAGGCAATGTAGGTATCATTTCAACATCGAGGTTTCCATTTCTTCTAGACTCGATAGCTTGGAGAAGTGAATCCACCATTAGTTACCAGCATTTCCATTTGTGAACTCCATACCCCGGATAAGTGAATCCACCACTGATCAGCTCTCGTGCCATGATCATGTATGCTTGCTGAGTTAAATGAATTCCATCCCAACTTATATGTTGAGCAGGATTGGCACATGCTGAAGTTCCCGGAGTACCACACAATTTGGTGGCATCAAAGTTATATTTGCCACCACTTCCACAGCAGGCTTTCATCAATGAATTCTCGTCAAATCCTACAATTAAAAATGTTTATGTAAATTAATTTCATACATTTATAATGTGAGTATAGAAATCAAGAATGATGTGATGATATGCTGATTTATGAAAAATGGCATTTACCTAAGGCCACCGCATTGTCAAGAAGATGCATGAAGGCATGATAGTAATCTGCATACATGATGATAACATGAGGATATGACCTCCTCAACTCTTGTATGGCTTCTTGAAGTTTCAAGTTATGGAACATTGCAAAGGCATTTAGCCCTTTCAGGCACATCTTGTTGTCGTAAGCTTCTAGATCGGAGGAATGCAATGCTGTCAAGTAGCATGGCATACATCCGATTGGAAAATTCCCAGGAATGACAAGTTGAGCAGCTCCCATGTCAATCAGTTCCTAAGCATTATAAAACACAAATAAAAATTCTGGCACATACCATCATGAAGAGATGATAGCAGGATCATTCCAATAAATTATTTGTTTCAAGCATGAAGAAATAAATATTTCTCATGCATGAATATGGCATCATAATGAATCAACACTCAATTAGGATGTAAAAATAATGCACTGCAGTCTGGCGGTAGAGATATTACGTAACACACTTAAATAGTGTATATTATTTTGCAGAATTATTAAAAGTGATGAAGATTTGATGATATAACCTAGCACTACTTTGGCAAACATGCATGATATCCTAATCATTCTTTTTTATCATAAGCAAATTGTTATTCGTATATAACTTCTTCATATATTTCTATTGAAGAGAAGCTAAATTTACCTTGGCAGCAGTTACTATGCTTTGCACAACATGTGGAACATAACTCATCACCTCGGTGACAGATTTTCCTCCAAAGAAAGCATAGTTGTAGTCATTGCCTCCGATCTCTCCCACCAGAAAAAGTGCATGCTTAAGCTTTTGAGCACAGTCTGCAATGCCATCAAGCAACAAAAATTGAGAAAGATTTCGCGCAAATATACAGTTGTATTTAAAATCTTATTGCTAAAGTGAATTACTTTTTGAAAAAATAGATGGAATGATACAGATGAAAAGGTGGAAGAAATATTACGAATACCTGTCTGTGAGGAGCAAATAGAAGCAATGTGGTCCTTGAACCATTGAAGTTGAACATTAAGAGAACTATTAGTATAAGGCAAGGAGATGCCCCTTTCCTCGAAGAAGGAATGTTCAAGTGCAGTGGCTCCAGCCACAGCAAAATTGACTCCATGGTTGAAATCAGCCTTCCTCTCCAAATAAGGATTGACGAGTGAAAGATTCAATGACAAAGCTGAAAAAACATAAAATTAAGAATTTATTTTGTTTTATTTTTTTCTCTCTCCAATGTGCGAATATATAGATTCAATGTTACAAGAAACAACAAATAACAAAGGGATATATATATATATATATAAACAACTATGGCAAGAGAAAATCACCGAGGTAGTCTATCATGAGAAGGCCGTCGGAGCAGCGGCCGGTGGGTCTCTTAAACGTGGTCTCGCCGTAGGGAAGGCGTGCGATGGGCGCAAAAGCGCCGCCCACGCCCTCGCGAAGGAGGTTTCCGGTGTCGGCAATGGAGTCTCCGAAGCTATATATGGCCTCTATGTGGCATCCGTCCCCCTTCTTAAGAAAAGCCGAAGTCTGCGAGAATAGCAGCGAAAAGAGAAGGAAGAAGACCTTGGAAGAGTTGACAAGTGCCATTGGATCGCCCTTCGCAGTGTCTGCAGAGGGAGAGAGAACGAGAGAAGTTCGTGATGGACGAGCGTGGGAGAGTTCTCCCTTTCCTTAAAAAGAGAAGAGTTCTTAACGTGGTCGTCTACGTTAGTATCCTAATAATAAAAGGAGATTTGATCTTAGTTGCCGTTTGGATTGCTAATTATCAACAGAATCCAAATGTATCTAGAAATCTTAGTCCCTATCTTCTATGGTCTAATAGAAAATCTGGTCACGAAGCTGTCGTTGACGAGTGAGTCAGTTGGATATATATATATATATATATAGTGTTATACGATCCCTGGTACCGTATCGTGATACCCAACCTCCAGAACGGAAGAACTCCTACAGTTAATCCTATTCTCCTTCTACAATGGATGAAACATAGAAGACTCTAAACTTGATTGATCGTTAAATGTTCTAGAACTTGGTTAATTCCTTTGGAAGAGTTATCTGAAACTTTGAAGATGTACTCTGGAAACTGAACAGTCTCTTACGAAGGTGAATAATATTTATCTTGATGCATGAAGAGTTGAACTGAGAAACTGTCACGTAGGAAAGTGAATAGTTATCTTGATACGTGAAGAGTTGTATTTATTGAAGTACAAGATATTGCGTGCTTTACCACAGAAGTCAAAATTCAGTCCATACAAAACTTATCTCCCTCTACGTGTTATATATATATATATATATATCATACTTTCACATATCCTATATCTTTTCTCCTCCTTTCTAGCCTATCAAACTTCCACGCAGCCTACGTTTCTGGTATCACAGCATAATTATCCTACATCTTTTCCTGACACTTAAGGAAAAGAAGAATGAATTGTTGAAAAATATTTTTGTTTTTACAAAAAACTTCTTCTTAGAAATCGCTAAAAAAATGAATCTAAAAATTTAAATACACAAAGAAATTAAAATCAAAAGAAGATGAGAATCGTGCCTCAACCGAGGTGAGGTGTCATGTGAACTTGAACCCTACTTAGTGTTGGTTATATATATCTGAAGGAACTATAGTAGATTAAATCTTGAACTATGTCCTTGACTCAGACTTCTACTAATCACATACACAATATAGATCAATTGAGTTTAAGCGGTCAGCGCATATTAAAGGACTTGCACTTAGTACTTTGATTTTTCATGAGAATTTCTTAAGGTTAGCCCAAACCTTTAGTCACGGTATAATATTACAATTCTCATATAGGTAAATCCTCCAAGACAATTTGTGACTAATACTCTACAGATAACCTACCTTGAATTCATTAAGAGTATAACTCAATCTTACACAGATTTATTTTATCACTTTACAAGAGCACTCATTAGGAATGGGATGAGAATTTTTTTTTTATTTTTATTTTTTTTAAAATTATGCTCTAATACGATCATTTAATCAGTTTCGTTTCTATCATATTGAACCTCTTTCATGGGATCTCAAATCACAGAGGTTGGGTATCTACTGTTGGTAACCAAATAATAGGCTTAAGCCCCATCCCCCTCGATGATTCTATGACTCCACTCCTAGATAATTCTTTAATTAATTGTTTCTTCTTTGATCCAACGACATAACATTATTTTTGGACTAAACCTTAAATAAGATAATCAAACAAAGATATATTAGAATTGAATACCCAAATACAAGATAAACAATAAGTTGGATATTCTAACAGAAATTATTTAGTAAATTATAAAAACTTTTATTAAATCTCATGAAATTTTTTTAAAAAACTCAAAACATGCACCTTACTTCTCCCCATAATCTCATTCATAAGAAAAATTGGATTAGATCTCAAATCTTGTTTTTTAAAGTCACGAAGTACTAACTTTTGTGGAAACTTTCAAGAGTAGGAGAACATTTTTTCTTGCTAATCTAAACAAGCACCTTGGAAATGGATTGCTTGGTGCACAGCTATGGTTAGAGAGTACATGAGGACACTTTCAATATGCAAAGATCTTATGGCCACAAAATGTCCCGTGATATTGACAAAGCAATATAATAACTCATGGGTAAGGATAATTGAGCTATAACTAACAACCAAAAGATCAGCAATAATACCATTTGTGGGTTCCCATAGGGTTTTTGATAATAACAAGAAGGGGGTGTGATAATTATAATCAAATGCAAATGGATATTATATGTAAGTTAATCATATGCATAACAATATTTTTAAAGTAAGATAGCACAAAATATGATTTCTTCTTCTTTTCTAAGAACAATGGTGCGAGCACCACCTACATATAAGAAAACAAAAGGTACAGTACACTAGCTGGATTGATTGTTTCTTCTAAAAGTCATAAGGACTTCAGCAATTTTAATAAAATGAATTAATCAATTAGTGTATCATAAAAGGTAAACTGGAAAAAGAAAGAATATGACAGCAGTATAGGCATGTATGCCTTTCACATAAATAATGTTTATTATCTGATTTAAGAAATGATAAGCGTAATACCTATAGTAGTAGATGAAAAATTCAACATTTTGCTGTTGTGTTGCTAAGAAATTTTTTATCCATTTGAAGGTTGACATAAAATAAGATACAAAACAGTGATGATTCATGATCTTCACATAATTAGGTATTATCTAAGTAGCGGCAGCAAATCAGTCATGACAACCATTAATTATCGATAAATGTTCAATAAAATAGCCACAAACGGCCAAATTGGATGCAAGTGGAAGTTTCAGTCAGTTTATGAAATAAAATAGCTTGTGAAAGAATGCAGCAATGTTCACATTAAGAAGTCAGCCATGAAAAAAAAAAAAACACAGGAAGAAATAAATCATCAAAAGAGTACTGTATACATTATATGCACACCATAAGCATCTACTAGTATTTCTTTTAAAAAATATATAAATAATATTATGCGTAAGCATGTCATTGACTAATTATTGGAAAATAATCTTAAAATAGATCACTAAAAATTCATACAGAAAACTTTTCTCATTAGAAAACCTATATTTTCTTCCCATAAAGTGGTATCAACATGAAAATTTTAAATTGCTTAATTTTGGTATAGTCTTATGTGTCTTTGAATTAACAAAGTCAAAAATTCATGACTGTTAAATCACATCCAATCTCAAATATGAATAATCAAGTCCCCTTGTTCTTCTCTAAGAGAGAGGTAATGCAACAAAGAATGTTCATAACACCCATCTTTAAGGTCCGTATTGATATGTAGTTTATCTATATAAGGAGAACACTAACATTAATTAAAAAATTAAATTGCTTAACATCAAGTTTAAATTTTAAATTTTAAATTCAAGATCTCTCTCTTTTTTTTCAATCAAAAAATAATTTCTAAGATTTGTGGACAGATTCAAAAGTAGAATTTTTTTCCCAATGATTTACAATGAAAATCTTAGCAATTTCTAGAAAAAGAGAAAACTAGTCTTTAGCTATTGAAAAATATTTTTGTTTTTGCAAAAACTCCTTCCTAGAAATTGCTAAAAAATTTAATCTAAAAAATTTAAATGCACACAGAAATTAAAATTAAAAGAAAATGAGAACAGTGCCTAGACCAAGGCATGTTAGACATTGCCTTAAGGATTAGTTTTCATCCCTTTGTGCAGGTTGTAGGCGATCTGTCCTCAAGGTACAACGATCTGGCTCGATCCGAATCTCTTACCACGAACACGATTGCATAGAGGTGCAACCCAACGACTCCTTTAGATGCTGAAAAAAAGATGAATAGTAGCAATAAAAAAATAATATAATAAAGAAAAAAAGAATTTTCTTTTTAAGCCCTGGTTGATCCATCCTTCAATCCTAAATCGATGAGCCTATTTATAGGCTTAGCCCAGAAAGCTCCAACGGCTCAGCCCATAATGGCTTTAAAGACCTGATAAATATTACCCCAAATTATGTGCTTAAAAGATAAATTGTTTAGGCATTTCTGGACATTCGCGAATATTGCCACGTAGCTGTGCGAGTGTTCATGCACGCGAGCGCAAACGCTCGCGTGTGGCGAATGTCGTTCCACCCTTCCTTTTATTTATTTATTTTTTATTTAAACTTTTTTTCCAACATGAATCACGTAGAGGAGGATTTCAAATAGGGAAGAGCTATTGGTCTATTCTCCGAAATGTTCACAGAATCTATATCTGGCATATCTACCGAAAAGCTAATTCTGCGACGGACTAGGTGGCGGCCTTTGTGGCCCATCATGCAGGATTTTGGTTATGAAACCAGGGTGACTCTGTCCCCTTCTTCTTAAGTAAATTTTATATTCTGATATATCTGGGGTGACTCGCACTAGGACAGTGTGATCATCCAACTGTAACAAAAAAAAAGGAGGAAGGGCTAAGGACAAAGAGGAAGAGGTGGCAGATGGTTGCAAGCAATAATGATGACAGAAATGCAATCAACCAAAGAGGACGAGGATGTCGTAGAAGTTGAGGCCGTGGACATGGTGGAAATTCAAGGTGGAGGGTATGATAAATCTCAAAATTGTATTTGCAAAAAATTAGCCAGCCATTATACTTTTTTAAAGTACTACTACAGGAAGATGACAAGGAAGAGCCTGTCTTATTGTTGGCTTACAATATATAAATCATCTGATATCTTGACGTTGGAGTCTCAAATCACATGTGTGAAAGGAAGGAGTTCTTTGTTGATCTTAATAAGAGTTATTAGGGCAATATCACTTTTGATAATCTCTCGCAAAGCACAGTTAGAGGCAAAGATAAAATTCTCCTTGAACTCTTAAACTCAAAATAGTGAGCAAAGATATATCTATGATGTTTATTATGTTTCAGGCATAAAAAAATAATATTTTGAGTTTAGGTCAATTGCTTGAGAAAGGCTATGATGTACAGCAATAATGTGTTGATTACTCATGTGAAGATGGTCAAGAACAGAATGTTCCCATTGAACTTATGTGAGAGTCAATCAAATTGCTTCAAGGACGTGATTGCTCATCAATCCATACTTTGGCATCTTCAATATAGGCATTTAAATTTTGAGGCTTTAATTTGAAGCTTTTAGAGAAGAACGGCATGGTGATGGGCTTGCTAAATGTTGATCGCCCAAGCAAGTTATGTGAGGTTTGCATCATAGGAAGACTTTCAAGAGAAGAAGTTCATAAAGAGTAGCCCAAGGACCTAGTCTAGCATATTCAAATGTTTTGTGGATCCATCAAGCCTATGACAACTGGTAGTTACAGATGATTACAGCGGCAAGACTTGGGTTCAGAACTTACTAAAAGAAGAGAAAGAAGTTCAAAAATCTAGTTGAAAAATAAATTAAGTGGTTGTCATATAAAGTATCTTAAAATAGATAGAGGTGATGAGTACACCTTAGAAAAATTTAAAATTTTTTGTAAAGATAATGGGACTGGTTAGTAGCTTATTGTGCCTCAAATAATATAACAAACCAATGTTGCAAGTGGAAAAATATAACTATTATGAATATGATTAGATGCATGCATGTTGATATTTGTAGAAAAATTTGCAAAGAATTTTGAAGAGAAATGCTATACTTGCATTGTTTATCTACTCAGTAGGTTTCCTACAAAACAAATTGGCAATGTTACACCCAAAGAAGCATGGATCATGCGCAAGCCTAGAGTTAAATAATTTGAGAATTTTTGGCGGCGTTGCTTATGTCCAAATATATGAAGAAAAGAGAATGAAACTTGAAGATAAAAGTCAAAAGTGCATCCTGTTAGACTATGGCAAGAGCTCCATGGGTTACAAATTATATAGTCTTACCACCAACAATGTTGTGATGTCAAAAGACATTGAATTTGATGGAAAGCACTTACGGAATTGAAAGAATGAAAAGCAACAAAGAGAAATGAAAATTAAAAAATGAAGAAGGGCAAAAGATAAGAAAAGTGAAAAACAAAATTTGGAGATGCCATCACCTCCTCATGTTGCAATCTAGCCCATAACTAGTGATTCATCTAGTCCATTTGTATGGAAGAGAAGAAGTAGCCAAGACACATTCAGTGTCACACAAAAAATTAATGTTGGAGATGAGTTCACTATGCTATATCTTTTTGAATGTTGTGATTCAATAACTTTTGAAGAAGCTTATCAAGAATCATAGTGGAGAAAAGTAAAGGAATTGCATGCTATTATGAAAAATAATACTTGGAAGCTCACTGAGCTTTTTCAAGGTCACAAAGCCATTGCTCCATGAAAAAAAACTAATACTTGAAAATAATGAAAAATAATACCTGGAAGAGTGCTATGTTTTATAAAAGAAAACTTGAAGCCTTACTATATGAAAAAAGCTTTGAAGGCTTGCTCCATGAAAGAATATTTTAAGCCTTACTCCATGAAAGAAGCTTTGAAACCTTGCTGTATAAAAGAAGACCTCTAGACTTGCTTCATTAAAGATATAAAGCTTTATTCTACTAAGGACTTGGAGCTTTATTTTATTGAAAATCAAAATCTTGCTTCATCAAAAAGTAGAGTCCTATTCTATCAAAATCCTAGAGCTTTGATCTATTGAAGATTTAGAGCCTTGCATCAAAACGTTAGAGTTTTACTCCATCAAAGTTCTAAAGCTTTATTTTATTGAAGATTTGGAACCTTACACTTTTGAATATTATAGTCTTGTTCCATCAAAAATTAGAACCCTACTTTATTGAAGACTTAGAACCTTACTCCATCAAAATCATAGAATCTTACTTCATTAAAATTTTGGAGCCCTGCTTCACTAAAGACTTAAAACTTTGTTCCACTTAAGTTCTAAACTTATGCTCCATTGAATACTTGGAACCTTGCTACATTGAAGACTAGAGCCTTACTCCATTAAAAATTAACTTATCAAAATTTAAATAGAAGGCATGGCTAAAGTTTTATAGGAGATAAAGTTTAATATTATCTTATTTGATAAGAATCAAGGAGGATTAGTAAATATAAGATATTAATTTGAGATAGAAACGGAAACTTATGATCACATATATGTTTTATTATTAGTTCTACGTAATTGGATGGTATATCGACTCTAGAACTTGTCACATATATGTTTTATTATTAGTTCTCTCTCATGTATCAAAAGGTTTAATACTTTCAATTAGTATTATATGAAATTGGGTGGATTCCAATAGCCACCTTCTGTGACAAAAAATTGATATATTTAATATCCAGAAATATATTTTCTAATCCTTACCATATCAAATTGGGTTCACTATCAGGTAGCAAACTTTGAATTATGAACTTGAATTTGCGTGAAAAGAACTAAACAAAGCAGGTATCATCGTTATGGAGAACGTATGGTTTGTAGGAATTGGATGGGCCAACTTCTCCTAGTCAAAGCCCAAGTCCTAGGTGCCACTATTCCACACAGTGTGGTACGTTTCAATTATATATTATGGAAGACCAGCTCAAATTACCGAACTAGTTTTAAGAAGTTCAAAGACAACATGTGGACATGAGTCACAGGTTAGAGGCTAAACCTCCAAATGGTTCTGGATTTTTGGAATTGGAACCAAGCAGATGATTGTTGGAACAACCCAATTTAGTTCAGGTTTTTATTGAAAAAACTAGAAATGAAATATTGATTTATTAAAACATGGATCGAAGACTAATAAATGGTAACAAAATTTTATCAAAAAGTCAAGGGAGAACCTACAAAATTATTTCGTAAAGAGAGAAGAAAAGAAATTAATTATTGTCCAAATGCTTAACATAAATATAAGCAAATGTTGAATTGATCACAGTGCCAATTTTGTGTACCATATACATATGATATATGAGTAGATATTTATTGTATATGTAGATTAGCTCAGGCTCAATTGGATTTGCTGTAATTGCTTGAACCGATCCAAACAGGTCTTGAAAAATCAAATCAGAACCGAAGCAGCCATCTCGAACCAGACAGACCCCAGCACTGCCAACTCGATTTGGTTCTTGAGTGGACTCAAATCCAATGGCACCTATGACATGAGAGCAGAATTTTCTTGATATAATTACTATATAACTTCTCATAAAAATATGAAGTCCATACTTGGCCCATGTTGTAAGTTCCACTAGTTCCTACAACCACACCAATTCAAAATCCCACACCATGGCACTTAAAACCAGAGACATTCTTCATAAGGAGCCATCAAATTACTTGATCAGCCTATATTAATTGATGCTCATATTTCAGAAGAATGCAGTGTAGAACTCAAAAAATCCACTAGTTCCTATTCACATTGCTCACAAAGTGTGGCTTCAGCAAAAGTTGGTCAAGCTCTTGGCCATGTACCATGTAATTTTCTCACAAATGAGGCTTGTGACACCTTGATCCACTATTACCTTATCTCTTTGTTTGAGTGGCTGACGTTTTCTAGCTTTTTAAATGGGGCTCAAAGATGGTCTCATTACTAGTCATGGGTCAAGGCCAGCTATTGATTGCCTATTGTTTCTACAATTTGCCGACAGTTGTGAACCTCCTCTCAGCAAATCACAGAAATTTATTTCTTCTTAAAAGCACAACCCCTTCCTTGGCCAGCACTATCTCAACTACCATAATAAAAGCTTAAACAGCTACCAATAAGTTGTGTCAGGTTATTGCTCCAAGACCAAGCTTTTTCTATCCCTAGGGGTTGTCTAACCCTAGTAAACTCTGTCCTACTTAGCAGTGCACTTTTTTTTTTTTTTTTTTTTTCTATTGTCATTTTCTACCTTGCCTACCTAGCTGATAAAGCATCTTAACAATATCAAAAGATTCTACAGGTTTTTGTTTCATCAATTGGAAGAAATGTTGGCACAAATAATGGTCGGTTTAAGATATTTCAAACAAATGAATCTAGTATTGCTAGATAAAGAGACAAGACGGCATTTATTGACTAGGCAAAGATCATCCTCCAAAAGTACTACAAAAGGAGACTAATCATGTCAAATAGGACAAGTTTGAAATCATGTGCCTCTCCTTTTTTTGAGGTTACTTTTGTAATGCATTGTTTGCTTTTAGTGTAATATAAACATTATGATTGGAAATGAGAACAACTGACTAAGGTTTTATCAAGATCCCTAGCTTGATCAATTCTCTAAAAAACTAGTTTCTGAATTTAATAAAAACTTCATCTTTGAAGGAAATTTTACTTGCTTATAGCATCTCCAATCTATCCCTAGGCCTCTTCTTCTCTTACCGCAGACTTCTCAATGGAAAGAGAATGTAACATCTCCAACTATATATCACCAAAAATAGTTTAATCACCTTGTACTAGTCCAGCCCGTACTCTTGGAAATGGATTTTTAATCTACACTTTACTATGAAATTATGTTACAAATTTCTTAGTTATGAGGATGATGGTTTGAGTGGGTGTGTGTGTGTATGAAGTTGCCCTTGCCTACAAAAATAGCCATATTTGATTGCTAAAAGTTTATGACAAAGAAGCTAGTTAGCACTTCTTTATGTTTTATATGATGCGTTTTAGAAAAGCAAGAATAAAAAAAATTTAGTTCAAAAAAATTTCAATAAGTATCTTTTTAGGAGTCATATTTTATTTTCTTTACAAGTCTTATTTTTATCTTATTCTTTTTAGGAGAATTATATTATTTCTTTATAAGTTTTATTTTTATCATATTCTCTTTAAAAAAAATATTTTATTCTCTTTAAGAGTCATATTTTTGTCAACGTTGAAATAGTTTATGATTCTATTCTCATATTTTTGAAAGCATTTTAATTTTACTCTAATTTCTTTAAGGCCAGTTTTGTTCTAGAAATATATGCTCTTAGTATATTCCATTAAAAAAAAGAATGATAGTGAATTTATGAGGGTTTTTTTCTTTTTCTAGTTTGAAATAATATCTTATTTAAGTGATGCAAGATTATAAATTCTTTAGGATGATTGAAGATACTAAATTGAAGACCCTTAAGAAGTTGGTACAAGATTAGTAGTTAACTTTTGTTTACTTATCTACATTAAATTTGGTATCAGAGCTAGATTTACCTATATTAAATTTAGTATTCGAGTTGAATATGCATGCAATAGATTTTATACAACTCCACTAGTAAACTTATATCTATACTCAACTCAACTCGTCCAAGCCTTTTTCCAACTACATAGGGTCGGCAATATGAATTTGCTTTCTCCACTTTGCTCTATTTAGGACTAAGTTGACATTTAAATTATAAATAGTTATATCTTTTTTAATTATTTCTATCCATGATAGTTTAGGTCTACCTCTACCTCTATCCTTATATTGGATTATTAAAAAGACTACTCTTTCTAATTGGAGCATCTAAAGGTCTTTGTTGTATATGTCAAAACCACCATAATCGATTTTTTTTATTTTATCTTCAATTGGGGCTACACCTATCATATCTTATATGTTTATTTCTAATTCTATTTTTTAAAGTTTTACCATATATTCATCTTAACATATACATTTCCATTATTCTGTTTCATAGCTAGCCTAGTAGCTATTTTATAAATTTTTTTTTTAATTTTAATGGGATGCATCCATCATACAATACTCTCGAAACACTCCTCCACTTAATCCATCGTGCTTTAACTCTATAATTTATATCTTCATCCATTTCACCTTCTTGTTAGATAATTGATCTTAAATACCTAAAATTTTTACTCCTTGGTATCTCTTGGCTTGCAATCTTCTATTTCAAAACTCACTAGTTTCTTCTATTATTGTTTTAGCAATAGTTATTGCCCTATCATACATATCTTTTATCAATTCTATGTACTTTTTAGTAACTCCTTTTTTTTCTTTAAAACCTATCATATTATTTCTTTGAGTAATTTATTATATATTTCTCTAAATTAATAAAGACCATATGAAGGTCTTTTTTTTCCCCTATACCATTCCATCAAATTGTTTAATAAATAAATAGCTTTCATGGTTGATCTTTCAGGCATATATCCAAATTGATTATTTGACACCAAAGTTTTAGCTCTTACTTAATTTTTTATTACTCTCTTCCATAATTTTATTGCATGACTCATCAGCTTAATCCCTCTATAATTTGCACAGTTTTGAATATCTTCTTTATTTTTATATATGGGTATTAATATACTTTTTCTCTAATCATCTGGCATCCTTTTAGTTGCTACAATCATATTAAATAAATTAGTTAACCATATGACTTCAATTTCTCCTAAGCATATATCCAAATTGATATTCAACCTATTTTAGCTCTAATCATCTGGCATATATCCTAAGATATTCAACCTGTTTAATAAATAAATAGCTTTCATGGTTGATCTTTCAGGCATATATCCAAATTGATTATTTGATACCAAAGTTTTAGTTCTTATTTAATTTTTTATTACTCTCTTCCATAATTTTATTGCATGACTCATCAGCTTAATCCCTCTATAATTTACACAGTTTTGAATATCTTCTTTATTTTTGTATATGTGTATTAATATACTTTTTCTATAATCATCTGACATTCTTTTAGTTGCTACAATCCTATTAAATAAATTAGTTAACCACATGACTTCAATTTCTCCTAAGCCTTTCTAAACCTCAATAGGAATCGCATCTGGCCTTAATGCATTTGCATTTTTCATCCTAAAATTCTACTATATCAAAGAACTCGATTTTTCATCAAGCAACAACTTGATGTCCATTTTTGTTGGATGACATAAAGTCAATTTATTTTTGGACGTTCAACCGCAATACAATACATCTCACCAAAGAACAAACTTTACTAACATGGCAATCCTATGGATAATTTGGAAGGAGTGCAATAATATAGCTATATCTATATACCATATGTTGTTACCAGAATATAATTGCTATTTTTTAGCTAGACTAGTCCTCTAATTGATTTTAATCTTAATGAACAATCTTCTCTAGCTCAGTTTAATCTAAACTACAAAATTCAAGCCAAACTTAGCTCAAGTATGATTGACCTAAGCTTGAACTTTGTTCTAGGATAAATCATTTATAGTTTCTACCCAATTAAGATGGTTTACATCATCATCATCACCAATGTAGACTTCTATTCAAGGTAGCTTTCATTGATTTTAATTCGGAAGTATTAAAGGTCAATTGCCTGAAAGAGAATTTTGCATTTAATTTTAATTAGAAGGAAAGGGAGGGAGAATGATGATTAATGAGGCATAATTTGTCAGCCTCCAACTAACTATTAGCTAATCTTTAAATGGCCCTTAGTGCACAAAGCATGGTAAGGCCGCTCGCTCAACAACCACTGACTACTTAAAAGAAAAGCTTATACCTAGCACATCCTATCATTGATAGGTAATGCCAACTATTTCTAATAGAGAAAACAACCTATGACAACGAGTACATGCACTAGAGATAATCCTATTATGATCAAGTATGGAATGCATGATTTGAACCAGTTCCCTTTCTTAGTTCCTAGCTCCCATTCTTAATTCTCTTCACCAATTAGAGCGTTGTGTTAAGGTTTGCTCTTGGCCATCTTCTCTTTCCTTCACTAACTTAAGCATTGGAGAATATTTACTGGGATACCCTTAGCACCCCTCATGCTCTTCCTTTATCCTTTGTAGATATCCACCATTCAAAGCCATTCAAAGGCCCTCCTTGCTGGGCTGCATTGTCCCTCTTATTCCTAGTTTATCAACCTAACTTTTATCATTCCTAATAGTGCGAGAATAACATTCCGAGGACCATTAGGAAGCATATAGTCAGATATCGAGTCTATTCTAATAATCAACCCTTTCTTCAACTAGTCATAATCAATCACAACAAAATTCAAGGTTTAACCATAGTAGAGGTGAGCTTAATTTTAATTTAAACTTCGACTCAACCTCGAGTAAACCTCAGCTCAACCTCAAGCTTGATATAAACTTTAATTAAGGTTCACCTCACCTAACCTTCATCATCCCTAATAGTGTGAGAATCGCATCCTGAGCACCATCATTGAGCATAAAGTCAAATATTGAGACCATTCCAGTAATCAATCTTTCCTTCAATCACTACAAAAGCCAAGGTTCAGCCCGATAGAAGTGAACTTGATTTAGCCTCACTCAACCTTAAGCAAACCTCAGCTCAACCTCAAGCTTCATAAAAACTCGAGTTGATTTTAACTCGATTAAGCTTACCAAGCTGCTTAAAATAGGCTCAAGTTTAGCTTGATTCAAAAGCAAGCTTGCCCAATAAACAATTGTATAAGCTCAATCTCAATTTGTGGTTCTAAATTAATCTCAAGCCAAGCATGACCGCATCCAAGCTTGGCTCTATGACATGCAACCCAGACTCAACCATAATAGTCAGAAAGTTCAACCTAGAGTCCATGACACTAATGTTTACTCCTAATGGCATCGTAAACTTTTAGTCACATTCTAACGCAATGAAATTGGGCTATCCGGGACCATTGGCATTGCAATGGGCTCTCTATGCCTATTGAAATATGTATGTTATCCTTTTTCGTCCATGGCAGCTACAAAAGAAGGAAAAGTCTTTGTACATTGCCTCGATGCGGGATGGTTTACATCGGATGCAATGATTCTTGCGTCAAGCATAATGATTCGTCTATACACAAGTTCATGGGTCAGTGATGCAGAACTTATAAGCAAATCCTTTAGTGCGAACTTGCGCATAGATGAATCATCACATCCAGTGTAAATCATCTCGTATACAAAAACATTTTTAACAAAAGAATAATGCTGGGCAAGCTTGTGCGTGCACGCATGAGAAAGAGAGAGAGAGGGTGGTAGATAGGGATGGCAATTTTCCCCATTTTTTCATTTATCCGGCCGGTGCCATTTCTAACTGATCAAAAAATCCTCGGTTTAAACGGCTTAACGGGTAACGAGGATTTTTCGTTAACGGCTAAATGGGTAAACAGTCCGAGGACGGTATTCTCTGCCCCATCCCTGTTTACTTATCCCCGTCCCCATTAGCTTTATATAATATATTTAAATTTTAAATAAATAAATAAATAAATAAATATTAATATATTAACATATTAAAAATTAAAATAAATAATATATATATATATATATATATATATATATATATATATATATATATATATATATATATATATACACACACGTTTGAAATGCAATTAGAATTTGATGGATCATTTTCTATCTGGTTTGTTACTGTGTTAAAGCTAATGTGTTAGATGTATCAATATCAATGGTTGGTTGTTGGTGATTGATCTATCTTATCCTAATTTTTTTTTAATTTTTAATAAATATAAATTTAATAAAA
This sequence comes from Calamus simplicifolius, assembly GCA_900491605.1. Lineage (NCBI taxonomy): Eukaryota > Viridiplantae > Streptophyta > Magnoliopsida > Arecales > Arecaceae > Calamus > Calamus simplicifolius. The sequence continues at coordinate 1,379,621 of UESW01003908.1, read as the reverse complement.
TAATTTTATTTTTTTATTTAAATGGATAAATGGATAACTAGTGCCCAGTCAGATATCCCTGTTCCCACTCCGTTAATTATAATAACTTAACGGAGCAAAGAATAGAAATGCTTTTTTTTAACGGAGATGAGAACGGATATAAACTGTCCTGAATTATTCCCTCATGGTAGGTCTCGCTTGGACTGGTACGTGGCAACCGGGAGCTGTTTGGTCCCGGCCAATCATGCCTTGTGATTGAGGAAACCATCTAAGATTTGGGTAGCCCGCGGAGAGTGGCTTGAGCCAGTTATGTTCCTGACAATCCAGGATTCCTGGAAGGGGCAATTGGGAATAGACCTAACTCATGCTGATGCTGCAAGATCACCCCCCTCGAATGTTTGCGAGCGTCCGGTCGCCTTCTCCAGCGAGCCTGAGATCTTTCGGCAAGCCTCTCGCGTCTGGGAGCCTACAAAAAGTCTCGGGGGCCAGAGATTTCAGCGGGAACCCTCCAACGCTCAAGTAAGTGCTCTGGGCTACAGCCGTGAGCTTGAGGAAGCTTGAAAGAGAAAGAGAGAGAGGCTCAGAGAAGAGCTCTCTGTGAGCGAGAATGAGTGTTTAGGAGTGTAATAGTGTGTTACCGGAGTTATCAGTTCTTAGTTCCCTGGTCGGGGATCCCTCTTACCCATTTTATAGGTGTATGGAGTCTATCTGATTTGAGTAGTTGAGGCCTCATAATGATGACTTTGGTGGGTGAAGTGTCAGAGTTGATGTCTGTGAGGCTTGGAATGCTACCACTTGTAAGAGCATTTAAGGTGATGGCAGCAATGGCAAAGCTTGCTTTCTTCTTTGGCATGTCAGGGCTGCAGGTTAAATCCCATCAAAGTGGATGGCTGCAGCTGGTTGGTGGGTCAAGTTCCGTCAGAGTGGGTGGCCACTTGATTTGACCGCTGCAGGGAAGAGAGATAAAAGGTGGTGGAGTCTTATCACCATCATGAGCCACACATCCGTCTAGGATAGAAGAGTTGGGAGTTGAAGCCAGCTGTCCCTTGGAGAGCGTTGATTATAGAGTGCTTGCATGGCACCGTTCATAACGATACCGAGGCCGAGGTGGCCGAGCACTATTCATGGCTAAGGTTGAGATGGCCGAGCACTATTCATGGCTGAGGCGAGATGTCTATGGCCGAAAAGGAGCTAGAAGCTGGAACGAATCTGGAGGCCGAGACGGGACGTCCGTGGCCGAGCTGAGGTGTCGGGGCCAGGCTGAAGGCCGACTTGAATGAGAGGGCCGACTTAAATGAGGCGGGGCCGATTTGGAGGAGGCCGAGACGGGACAATGCCGAGGCCGGGCCGACTTGAATGAGAGGGCCGACTTGAATGAGAGGGCCAACTTGAATGAGGCAGGGCCGACCAGGGATGGTCGGGGCTGACTCAGCCGACTTGGAGATGCCGGGGCTGAGCAGGGCCGATTTGGAAAAGTCGGGGCCAACCAGGGATGGTCGGGGCCGGCTCGACCGACTGGGAGGTGCCGGGGCTGAGCGGGGCCAACTTGAATGAGGCGGGGCCGATATGGAGGAGGCCGGGATGGGACGATGCCGAGGCCGGGCCGACTTGAATGAGGCGGGACCGACTTGAATGAGAAGGCCAACTTGAACAAGAGGGCCGACTTGAATGAGAGGGCCGACTTGAATGAGGCGGGGCCGACCAGGGATGGCCGGGGCTGACTCGGCCGGCTTGGAGATGCCGCGGCCGAGCAGGGCCGACTTAGGAAAGTCGGGGCCGACTAGGGATGGTTGGGGCCGGCTTAACCGACTAGGAGGTGCCGGGGCCAAGCGGGGCCGACTTGAATGAGAGGGCCGACTTGAATGAGGCGGGGCCGATTTGGAGGAGGTCGGGACGGGACGATGCCGAGGCTGGGCCGACTTGAAAGAGAGGGCCGACTTGAATGAAGCGAGGCCGACTCGGCCGGCTTGGAGATGCCGGGATGAGTAGGGCCGACTTGGGGAAGTCGGGGCCGACTCGGCCGACTGGGAGGTACCGGGGCCGAGCGGGGCCGATTTGGGAAAGTCGGGGCCGACTCGGCCGACTTGGAGATGCTGGGGCCGAGCGGGGCCGACTTGGGGAAGTCGGGGCCGACTCGGCCGATTTGGAGATGCCGAGGCCTAGCAGGGCCAACTTGGGAAAGTCGGGGCCAACCAGGGATGGTCGGGGCCGGCTCGACCGACTGGGAGGTACCGGGGCCGAGCGGGGCCGACTTGGTGAAGTCAGGGCCGACTTGGAGATGCCGGGGCGGGGCCGCCTTTGACTTCTCCCTTCCTTCATATCCGTGACGCTCCACTCCATTAAATGCTGGCCTACGTGGCAGCCATAAATGCATGGAGTGCCGTGGTGGGGCCGACTTGGACTTCTCCCTCCCTTCGCGTCCATGGGCTCCACTCCATTAAATGCTGGCCAACGTCATTCTGCACCATTAAATGCTCCAGCTCTTTGACTTGACTATCGGCCATTAATGACAGAAGGTGGCCCACGTAATGTGGCCCCTTTTTCCTTTTTGTTCTCTTTCTTCATCATGATGGAGCAATGCCGTGGAGGAAATGTTTAATGCCCATTATGCCTTTCGAAAAGAAAAATGAGTAGAATAATGAGGCCGCCTAGGAATTAAGCCGTCCAGGTTAGGAAAATTGTCTAGAAATCGCTATCTTGAGAGGATGCCATCCAAAAATTGTAGTCTTTATTGCCTATGGGGTCAACTAGCCCATCAAATGCCCCCCACACTCCTTGAGCTTGTGTGCCGCGCATCAGCTAAACGAAAGGAGTGTAGAACTTTAAGAAATTTTTGAGGTAAATTGATTACCTTGTGCCCACCACTTAAAGCAGCGTACGCCAATTTCTGAGGGTATGTTCATCGATTAGCCGCTGGGGCAAAGATAAAACCGCTGAGGCTGCGATAATGCGGCTGAGGCAGAGATAAAATTGCCAAAGCAGAAATAGAGCTGTGGAGGCTGCAATGATGCCGCTGAGGCTGAGATAAAATTGTCGAAGCAAAAATAGAGCCGTGGAGGCTGCAATGATGCCGCTGAGGCTGATATAAAATTGCCGAAGCAAAAATAGAGCCGTGGAGGCTGCAATGATGCCGTTGAGGCTGAGATAAAATTGCCGAAACAGAAATAGAGCCGTGGAGGCTGCAATGATGCTGCTGAGGCTGAAATAAAATTACCGAAGAAGAAATAGAGCCATGGAGGCTGCAATGATGCTGCTGAGGCTGAGATGATGCTGCTGAGGCAGAGATAAAGCCGTTGAGGCTGCAATAATGCCGCTGAGGCAGAGATAAAGCCGTTGAGGCTGCAATGATGCTGCGGAGGCAGAGATAAAGCTGTTGAGGCTGCAATAATGCCGCTGAGGCTGAGATAAAGCCGTTGAGGCTGAGATAAAATTGCCGATGAGGCTGCAATAATGCCGCTGAGGCAGAGATGACGCCGTTGAGGTAGAGATAAAGCCGTTGAGGCTGCAATAATGTCGCTGAGGCAGAATAAAGCCGTTGAGGCTGCGATGATGCCGCTGAGGCAGAGAGAAAATTGCCAAAGTAGAAATAGAGCCGTGGATGCTGCAATGATGCCGCTAAGGCTGAGATAAAATTGCCGAAGCAGAAATAGAGCCGTGAAGGCTGCAATGATGCCGTTGAGGCTGAGATAAAATTACCGAAGCAGAAATAGAGCCGTGGAGGCTACAATGATGCCGCTGAGACTGAGATGACGCTGCTAAGGCAGAGATAAAGCCGTTGAGGCTGCAATAATGCCGCTGAGGCAGAGATAAAGCCGTTGAGGTTGCAATGATGCTGCGGAGGCAGAGATAAGGCCATTGAGGCTGCAATAATGCCGCTGAGGCTGAGATAAAGCCGTTGAGGCTGAGATAAAATTGCTGATGAGGCTGCAATAATATCGCTGAGGCAGAGATGATGCCGTTGAGGCAGAGATAAAGCCGTTGAGGCTGCGATGATACCGCTGAGGCAGAGAGAAAATTGTTGAAGCAGAAATAGAGCCGTGGAGGCTGCAATGATGCCGCTGAAGATGAGATAAAATTGCTGAATCTGAAATAGAACCGTGGAGGCTGCAATGATGCCGCTGAGGCTGCAATGATGCCGCTGAGGCTGAGATAAAATTGCCGAAGCAGAAATAGAGTCGTGGAGGCTGCAATGATGCCGCTGAGACTGAGATGACGCCGCTGAGGCAGAGATAAAGACGTTGAGGCTGCAATGATGCCGCGGATGCAGAGATAAAGCTGTTGAGGCTGCAATGATGCTGTGGATGCAGAGATAAAGCCGTTGAAGCTGCAATAATGCCGCTGAGGCTGAGATTAAGCCATTGAGGCTGAGAAAAAATTACCGATGAGGCTGCAATAATGCCGCTGAGGCAGAGATGATGCCATTGAGGCAGAGATAAAGCCATTGAGGCTGCAATAACGTCGCTGAGGCAGAGATAAAGCCATTGAGGCTGCGATGATGCTGTTGAGGCAGAGAGAAAATTGCCAAAGTAGAAATAAAGCCGTGGATGCTGCCTTGATGCCGCTGATGCTGAGATAAAATTGCCGAAGCAGAAATAGAGCCATGGAGGCTGCAATGGTACCGTTGAGGCTGAGATAAAATTGTCGAAGCAGAAATAGAGCCGTAGAGGCTACAATGATGCCGATGAGACTGAGATGATGCCGCTGAGACAGAGATAAAGCCGTTGAGGCTGCAATAATGCCGCTGAAGTAGAAATAAAGCCGTTGAGGTTGCAATGATGCTGCGGAGGCAGAGATAAGGCCATTGAGGCTGCAATAATGCCGCTGAAGCTGAGATAAAGCCATTGAGGCTGAGATAAAATTGCCGATGAGGCTGTAATAATGCCGTTGAGGTAGAGATGATGCCGTTGAGGCAGAGATAAAGCCGTTGAGGCTGCGATGATACCGCTAAGGCAGAGAGAAAATTGTTGAAGCAGAAATATAGCTGTGGAGGCTGCAATGATGCTGCTGAGGCTGAGATAAAATTGCCAAATCTGAAATAGAACCGTGGAGGCTGCAATGATGCCGCTGAGGTTGAGATAAAATTGTTGAAGTAGAAATAGAGTTATGGAGGCTGCAATGATGCCGCTGAGACTAAGATGACGCCGCTGAGGCAGAGATAAAGCCGTTGAGGCTGCAATGATGCGGAGGTAGAGATAAAGCTGTTGAGGCTGCAATGATGCCGCGGAGGCAGAGATAAAGCCGTTGAAGCTGCAATAATGCCGCTGAGGTAGAGATGACGCCGTTGAGGCAGAGATAAAGCCGTTGAGGCTGCAATAACGACACTGAGGCAGAGATAAAGCTGTTGAGGCTGCGATGATGCCGCTAAGGCAGAGAGAAAATTGCCAAAGTAGAAATAGAGCCGTGGAGGCTGCAATGATGCCACTGAGGATGAGATACAATTGCCGAATCTGAAATAGAGTCATGGAGGCTACAATGATGCCGCTGAGGCTGAGATAAAATTGCCGAAGCAGAAATAGAGTCGTGAAGGCTGTAATGATGCCGCTGAGGCTGAGATGATGCCGCTGAGGTAGAGATAAAGCCATTGAGGCTGCAATGATGCCGCGGAGGCAGAGATAAAGCCGTTGAAGCAGCAATAATGCCGCTGAGGCTGCAATGATGCCGCTAAGGCAGAGAGAAAATTGTCAAAGCAGAAATAGAGCCATGGAGGATGCAATGATGCTGCTAAGGCTGAGATAAAATTGCCAAAGCAGAAATAGAGCCATGGAGGTTGCAATGATGCTGCTGAGGCTGAGATAAAATTGCCGAAGCAGAAATAGAGCCATGGAGGCTGCAATGATGCCGCTGAGGCTGAGATGACGCCGCTAAGGCAGAGATAAAGCCGTTGAGGCTGCAATGATGCCGCTGAGGCTGAGATAACGCCGCTGAGGTAGAGATAAAGCCGTTGAGGCTATAATAATACCGCTAAGGTAGAGATAAAGCCGTTGAGGCTGCAATGATGCCGCGAAGGCAGAGATAAAGCCGTTGAGGCTGCAATAATGTCATTGAGGCTGAGATAAAGCCGTTGAGGCTAAGATAAAATTACCGATGAGGCTGTAATAATGCCGCTGAGGCAGAGATGATGCCGTTGAGGCAGAGATAAAGCCATTGAGGCTGCAATAATGCCGCTGAGACAGAGATAAAGCCGTTGAGACTGCGATGATGCCGCTAAGGCAGAGAGAAATCCATTGAGGCTGCACTGATACTGCTGAGGCAGAGAGAAAGCCATTGAGGCTGCCATAATGACGTTGAGGCAGATATAAAGTCATGAAGGCTGCAATAATACTGCTGAGGCAGAGTTGTGGCTGTCGGAAGCCTTTTGAACCCTGGATAGTGACCTGAGAGCTGAGAATCATCAGGTTTCTTTTGAACCCCAAAGGGTGACCTAAGAACTGAGAGTCGTCAGGTTCCTTTTGAACCCCAAAGGGTGACTTGAGAGTTGATAGTCGTCAGGCTCCCTTTGAACCGCCTCGGGGGTTTGGAAACCGTTGCGAGGGGCAACTCAGCCGGTACAAGCCTTTAGGGTCTTAACCACTCATGGGGCACCACCATACAAATGCCGAGTGGTGTCCCATGGGCCATGATGCGGACGAGCTCCTTTAGAACCGCCTCGGGGGTTTGTATGCTGCCCGAGGGATGACTCGATCGGGTATGAAGCTGTTAGGTACTTGAACTGACTCAGGGGCGTCTCCTAGCCAGACCGAGTGGTATCTCGTTAGCCGCAATGCCGGTGAGCTCCTTTAGAACCGCCTCAGAGATTTGTGTGCCACCCGAGGGGCGACTCGATCGGGTACGAAGCTGTTAGAGACTTGAACCGATTTGAGGGTGTCTCCTAGCCGGACCGAGTGGTGTCCCGTTAGCCGCGATACCGGTGAGCTCCTTTTGAATTGCCTCGGGGTTTGTGTGTCGTCCGAGGGGCGACTCGATCGGGTACGAAGCTGTTAGGGACTTGAACCGACTCGGAGGCATCTCCTAGCCATACTGAGTGGTGTCCCATTAGCCGCGATGCCGATGAGCTTCTTTAGAACCGCCTCGGGGGTTTGTATGCCGCCCGAGGAGTGATTCGATTGGGTATGGAGCTGTTAAGGACTTGAACCAACTTGGGGGCATCTCCTAGCCGGACCGAGTGGTGTCCCATTAGCCGTGATGCCGATGAGCTCCTTTAGAACCACCTCGGGGGTTTGTGTGCCTCCCGAGGGGTGACTCAATTGGGTAGGAAGCTGTTAGGGACTTGAACCGACTCGAGGGGCACTTCTGTGCTGGGGCCGAGTGGTGTCCCGTTAGCCGCGATGCCGATGAGCTCCTTTTGAACCGCCTTGGAGGTTTGTGTGCCGTCCAAGAGGTGACTCGATCGGGTATGGAGCTGTTAAGGACTTGAATCGACTCGGGGGCATCTTCTAGTCGAACCGAGTGGTGTTCCATTAGCCACGATGTCGGTGAGCTCCTTTAGAACCGCCTCGGGGGTTTGTGTGCTGCCCGAGGGATGACTCGACCGGGTACGGAGCTATTAGGGACTTGAACCAACTCAAAGGCATCTCCTAGCCGGACCGAGTGGTGTCCCATTAGCTGCGATGCCGGTGAGCTCCTTTTGAACCATCTCGGGGGTTTCGTGGCTGGCCCAGGGGTGACCTTCTAATCGCAGGACCGATGAGAGCCTTTTGAATGGTTTGTTTTGTTGGTTTTCCTGTAATGCATTCAAACACTAATGAAAAGAAACTTTTTCTCAAAGTGTAGTGTACTTAGCTTTTTTGTTGAAGAAATTTATCTCCTTCTGCTTCATTTGGGAGACTTCATGTTTGTGGCTTTCGTTGGTGAGCTTGGAGGGGTTCTTTACTGATAGCTTGTGCCTGCTCTTGAGAGTGAGGGTGGCACGATGTTTTGCTCGAATGCCCTGAACTGGTGGTAATGGTGAAACAGAGAGATGGCCTTCTGCTGCGCAGCCCGTTGAGGATGCCCCTCAGCATAACTGGTGAAAGCTTTTATTATTGTAGTAGAGGGAGTGAGAGCTTTTAGCTTAGTATCGTAGAACTCTATTCTCTCCTCCTTCCTGGTGCGCTAATTTAATGCTGCTAGATCACCCCCCTCGAATGTCCGCGAGCGTTCGGTCGCCTTCTCCAGCAAGCTCGAGATCTTTCGGTGAGCCTCTCGCGTCTGGGAGCCTGCAAAAAGTTTTGGGGGCTGAAGATTCTGGCGGGGACCCTTCGACGCTCAAGTCAGTGCTCTGGGCAACAACCGTGAGCTTGAGGAAGCTCGAAAGAGAAAGAGAGAGAGGCTCAGAGAAGAGCTCTCTGTGAGCGAGAATGAGCGTTTAGGAGTATAATGAGTGCATTACCGAGTTATCAGTTCTCAGTTCCCTGGTCGGGGGTCCCTCTTACCCATTTTATAGGTGTATGGAGTCTATCTGATTTGAGTGGTTGAGGCCTCATAATGATGACTTTGGTGGGTGAAGTGTTAGAGTTGATGTCTATGAGGCTTGGGGTGTTGCCACTTGTAAGAGCATTTAAGGTGATGGCAGCAATGGCAGAGCTTGCTTCCTTCTTTAGCATATCAGGGCTGCAGGTTAAATCCCATCAAAGTGGGTGGCTGCAGCTGGTTGGTGGGTCAAGTTCGGTCAGAGTGGGTGGCCACTTGATTTGATCGCTGCAGGGAAGAGAGATAAAAGGTGGTGGAGTCTTATCACCATCACAAGCCACACATCCGTTTAGGATAGAAGAGTTGGGAGTTGAAGCCAGCTGTCCCTTGGAGAGCGTTGATTATAAAGTGCTTGCATGACACCATTCATAATGATGCCGAGACCGAGGTGGCCAAGCACTATTCATGGCCAAGGCTGAGATGACCGAGCACTATTCATGGCCGAGGCGAGATGTCTATGTCCGGGAAGGAGCTAGAAGCCGGAACGAATCTGGAGGCCGGCACGAGACGTCCGTGGCCGAGTTGAGGTGCCGGGGCTAGGCTGAAGGCCAACTTGAATGAGAGGGCCGACTTAAATGAGGTGGGGCTGATTTGAAGGAGGCCGAGATGGGACGATGCCGAGGCCGGGCCGACTTGAACGAGAGGGCCGACTTGAATGAGGAGGGGCCGACTTGAATGAGAGGGCCGACTTGAATGAGGCGGGGCCAACTTGAATGAGAGGGCCAACTTGAATGAGGCAGGGCCAACTTGAATGAGGCAGGGCCGACTTGAATGAGGCGGGGCCGACTAGGGATGGTCGGGGCCGACTCGGCCGGCTTGGAGATGCCGGGAACGAGCGGGGCCGACTCGGAAAAGTCGGGGCCGACTCGGCCGACTGGGAGGTGCCGGGACCGAACGGGGCCGACTTGAAGAAGTCGGGGATGACTCGGCCGACTTGGAGATGCCGGGGCCGAGCGTGGCCGACTTGAGGAAGTCGGGGCTGACTCGGCCGACTTGGAGATGCCAGGGCCGAGTAGGGCCGACTTGAGGAAGTCGGGGCTGACTCGGCCGACTTGGAGATGCCAGGGCCGAGCAGGGCCGACTTTGGAAAGTCGGGGCCGACCAGGGATGGTCGGGGCTGGCTCGACTGACTGGGAGGTGCCGAGGCCGAGCGGGGCCGACTTGAATGAGGCGGCACCGACTTGAATGAGAGGGCCAACTTAAATGAGGCGGGGCCTATTTGGAGGAGGCCAGGACGGGACGATGCCGAGGCCGGACGGAGTTGAATGAGAGGGCCGACTTGAATGAGGCGGGGCCAACTCGGCCGGCTTGGAGATGCCGGGGCCGAGCAGGGCTGACTTGGGAAAGTCGGGGCCGACTCGGCCGACTGGGAGGTGTCGGGGCCGAGCGGGGCCGACTTGGGGAAGTCGGGGCCGACTCGGCCGACTTGGAGATGCAGGGGCTGACTCGGCCAACTTGGAGATGCCGAGGCCAAGTAGAGCCGACTTGGGAAAGTCGGGGCCGACCAGGGATGGTCGGAGCCGGCTCGACCAACTGGAAGGTGCCGGGGCCGAGCGGGGCCGACTTTGGGAAGTCGGGGCCGACTCGGCCGACTTGGAGATGCTGGAGCCGAGCAGGGCCGACTTGGGAAAGTCGGGGCCGACTCAGTCGACTTGGAGATGCCGGGGCGGGGCCGCCTTGGACTTCTCCCTTTCTTTGTGTCCGTGACGCTCCACTCCATTAAATGCTGGCTTACGTGGCAGCTATAAATGCCGGGGCCGAGATGGAGTGCCGGGATGGGGCCGACTTGGACTTTTCCCTCCCTTCGCATTTGTAGGCTCCACTCCATTAAATGCTGGCCTAAGTCATTCTGCACCATTAAATGCTGGCACCATTAAATGCTCCTGCTCTTTGACTTGACTACCGGCCATTAATGACAGAAGGTAGCCCACATGGCCCCTTTTTCTTTTTTGTTCTCTTTCTTTATCATGATGGAGCAATGCCGTGAAGAAAATGTTTAATGCCCATTGTGCCCTTCAAAAACAAAACCGAGTAGAACAGTGAGGCCGTCTAGGAATTAAGCCGTTCAGGAAGGCCGCCGCAGCCACCTAGAAAAATTATCTGGAAATCGCTATCTTGAGAGGATGCCATCCAAAAATTATTGTCTTTATTGCCCATGGGGTCAACTGGCCCCATTACATGCCATTGCAATTGTCTATTGGGGTTTTTTTTTTTTCCATTGCGCCAAGACTTTTTATCAAAAGGTTATAACTGCCTTGAATCTTGGATTGCTCCTGCAGGGCTTGTAAAACTAAAAGGTTACTCACCTGCTGGCTTGTAAAGCAATTGAGCAAGCTGTAGTTCTGCAGAAATGGCTCATTGTGTGGAACAATATCTTAGAACGGTTGTACTGCATATAATGGTTTGTTCAGAGCTATGACGCTCCTTAAGGAAGAGGTTGATGAGTTGGTAGGAAATATTAAGGAACATGCATGTTGAGGTTCTGTTTTAACTTTTATTCAGCTGTCTACCAGGAAGTAAGTTGGGAGGAAGTATGCTGTTTGGGTTTCTGGAATTTCTTTCTAAGCAGCTCACAGGATCCCAGTTGTCGATAATAGCTCTGTTTGCAGATGATTTGATGCTGGCTGGGGAAGGATCGTTAATGAAAGCTTACAATCTTAAAGAAGCAAGCAAACTCTTCCGCATGTTTCCAGGCAAAACTCAAAATTTTCTAAGCCTTCAGCGACCAGCTTGACGTTCGAATCCAACATGTGCCGAAATCCATTCTCTGTGAAGGAATGCTTGCATGGATAAGTATTTTGGGCAATCCTCTTCTTCTGAGTTTGAAATCCTATGCTTATGATTTTGTCGTGAAAAAATTTTAGAATGAGCTCTTGGGATGGAAAGTTCAAACACTGTCGCATGCTGGGATGTTTGTTCGCGCTCATAAAATGTGGGGTTCCGTTTGTCTCTCTAAAATTTCACAGATCATCAGGGACTTCTAGTGGGGTTATCATGATGGTCAGAACCATATATTTTTTAAATCATGGAAGCATCTTTGCAAACCTATGGGTTTTGATGGTTTGTAAATGGGATAGGGGGCCTTCTCTTAAACCCTAGCGCGCCAAGGGCAAAAGGTTTTAAAAACCAATTTCTTTCGTGAATGTCTAAGTGCAAATCTAGAAGATCTTGGACTGCTATATCTGGAAGAAGATGGGTTATTGACAATGGTAGAAATGTTTCCAAACCAAGAAGTCAACCATCTTACCCTCAATTAGGTGTATCTAAATTTACTGGCAATCCTCCCACATGGAACATGGCTATTATCATGGAGTGCTTTTGTTGATAATGTGGCAAAAGTGGTTGGCAGGATGCGGCTGCCTCTATATCCATCTTCTAATCTGGATCATTTGATCTGGACTCTCTCCCAATGGTCGTTTTACTACAAAATCAGCTTATGAACTTTTGGCTAAAGATTTCTATCAAGCATCTTCCTCTAATCAACAAACCTGCAGTAATTTTGCGATTCAATCTGGCATTGCCAAGGCATCCTTTTAAGAATTAAAACTATTTTATGGCAGGCTCAGTAGGAGCTCTTCCTACTATCCTTTCAAGAATTAAAACTATTTTATGGCAGGCTTCAGTAGGAGCTCTTCCTACTAGACATGACCTGCATATAAGCGGATACATATGATGGATTTGGTGTAGGAATTGCCAGACTGACAACGAGGCCGAAGAGGATTATTTTTAAATTTAGATAATTTTAAAGCCCGTCAATCTGCGCGAACCTTCTAAAATAAATGAATTTAAATTGATTATTTTTAAATTTAGATTAAAAATAGATCAATCCAAATTAACCTATTCACAAATGAATAAATTTGGATTTAACTTTCGAATCCAATGGGTTACTGACTCCAAATTAGTCCGCTCCAAATACAGATTCTATTGATCTGTCTAAATTTCTAGGTTAAGTACGCTTTTTTTTTTTTGAATATTTATATATTATATTATATTTATAATTATATGCATAATTGATGGGTCAGAATTTGAATGGATTGATCAATGATACTAGATTTATGTAAAATAAAATGGCTTGGTTCCACGTTAGAGTGCAAGTTATCAGGTTATTTATAACGGTTAAAAATTTAAATAATTATTTTTGGTTTTTTTTTCTTGACGATATCTTGATTTTTATAGTCCGTTGAAACCCAGAAAATAAGTTAATTTAACAGACGGATTGGGCTTGGACTTCAACATCAAAGTGGTTAGAATTTTTTAGTAATAAAATATAATAACATTATTCTAATAATACAATACTATAATATTATAGCATATTATCATAATATTATAAAATTATAATATAATATAGTATAATAATATTATATTAATATACTATGTTATAGTATTATATAATGCTATAATATTATTATATCCATCTTATTCTGTACTATACAATTTTATTATAGTTATAATAGTGTTTTCATGCAACATTACATTATATTATATTATGATAATTGTAATAATATTTAAATATATTGAAGATGATATAATATAATATTATGTTATTATGCTATATATATATGATATAATATTTTTATTTTTTGTTTCTTGAAATTGGAGGTCAACTTCTTGCACATCAACGAATGCGAATCGGTCCGCATATTTCTAAGTCGGCTTAGAGTTTAAATGCAGCTTGACTTGCAACACTGTAATTGCATTGCAACTCAACATAAATAGGCTTGAAATAGAGGTTATTAATAACAATAATTCATAAATGCAAACTTTTTAATTTAGAGTTCAAATGTAAGTCTAATGCTCCGGGATCCCCACAAGCTTCCCATTCCGCTGTTTGAACTTCTACATCAGGTGGTTGTCTTTACGTCAAGCTCTTCAGTCTTTACTAATGATTTAAAGTGCATCGGTTTCTATCCTAAAAGCTACCAATTTGCATTGTCATTTGCTTGAAATTCCTCTATTATTGTGTGGTTTATATTAAAGAACAATTTTTCCATTCAGAGGGTTAAGCAAGATATGTTCTTTATAATCTATTTTTGAAGTAATGTGTATAACTTTTAGAACACAAAATAACAAATTCCTAGGAAAAAGAAAACTAACACTATAAAGTACAGATAAAAGAAACTAGATTGAAAAAAGGAAAAGAAAAAAGAATAAACTAATCGACAACTTAATCCAACCATGCAGGCAAAATAAGTATCATTTCAACATCGAGGTTTCGATTTCTTCTAGACTCGATAGCTTGGAGAAGTGAATCCACCGTTGGTCACCAGCATTTCCACTTGTGAACACCATACCCTGGATAAGTGAATCCACCACTGATCAGCTCTCGTGCCATGATCATGTATGCTTGCTGAGTTAAATGAATTCCATCCCAACTTATATGTTGAGCAGGATTGGCACATGCTGAAGTTCCCAGAGTACCACACAATTTGGTGGCATCAAAGTTATATTTGCCACCACTTCCACAGCAGGCTTTCATCAATGAATTCTCGTCAAATCCTACAATTAAAAATGTTTATGTAAATTAATTTCATACATTTATAATGTGAGTATAGAAATCAAGAATGATGTGATGATATGCTGATTTATGAAAAATGGCATTTACCTAAGGCCACCGCATTGTCAAGAAGATGCATGAAGGCATGATAGTAATCTGCATACATGATGATAACATGAGGATATGACCTCCTCAACTCTTGTATGGCTTCTTGAAGTTTTAAGTTATGGAACATTGCAAAGGCATTTAGCCCTTTCAGGCACATCTTGTTGTCGTAAGCTTCTGGATCGGAGGAATGCAATGCTGTCAAGTAGGATGGCATACATCCGATTGGAAAATTCCCAGGAATGACAAGTTGAGCAGCTCCCATGTCAATCAGTTCCTAAGCATTATAAAACACAAATAAAAATTCTGGCACATACCATCATGAAGAGATGATAGCAGGATCATTCCAATAAATTATTTGTTTCAAGCATGAAGAAATAAATATTTCTCATGCATGAAAATGGCATCATAATGAATCAACACTCAATTAGGATGTAAAAATAATGCACTGCAGTCTGGCGGTAGAGATATTACGTAACACACTTAAATAGTGTATATTATTTTGCAGAATTATTAAAAGTGATGAAGATTTGATGATATAACCTAGCACTACTTTGGCAAACATGCATGATATCCTAATCATTCTTTTTTATCATAAGCAAATTGTTATTCGTATATAACTTCTTCATATATTTCTATTGAAGAGAAGCTAAATTTACCTTGGCAGCAGTTACTATGCTTTGCACAACATGTGGAACATAACTCATCACCTCGGTGACAGATTTTCCTCCAAAGAAAGCATAGTTGTAGTCATTGCCTCCGATCTCTCCCACCAGAAAAAGTGCATGCTTAAGCTTTTGAGCACAGTCTGCAATGCCATGAAGCAACAAAAATTGAGAAAGATTGAGCGCAAATATACAGTTGTATTTAAAATCTTATTGCTAAAGTGAATTACTTTTTTTAAAAAAAGTTGGAATGATACACAGATGAAAAGGTGGAGGAAATATTACGAATACCTGTCTGTGAGGAGCAAATAGAAGCAATGTGGTCCTTGAACCATTGAAGTTGAACATTAAGAGAACTATTAGTATAAGGCAAGGAGATGCCCCTTTCCTCGAAGAAGGAATGTTCAAGTGCAGTGGCTCCAGCCACAGCAAAATTGACTCCATGGTTGAAATCAGCCTTCCTCTCCAAATAAGGATTGACGAGTGAAAGATTCAATGACAAAGCTGAAAAAACATAAAATTCAGAATTTATTTTGTTTTATTTTTTTCTCTCTCCAATGTGCGAATATATAGATTTTTCTTGAATATTTTGTTTCATAGATAGGGACAGTAAAGGTAAAATAGGGTATATCCCTAATGAGATAATCTGTTTCGTTCTTCCAGATCATATGACCTCCGTTGGCACCCAACTCATGAACCTATCGCTACTCTAGAAATCATCGAACTCCCCGAAGTAAAAAATAAAATTAAAGACACTGTTCCATGCATAATAAAAAAAAAAGGTTAAACTACATAATTAACCCGGGGTTGTATCACTTTGATCCTTGAACTTCAAAAAGTTATAAAAATAATTCTAAACTTTTTGTTTTGTTTTACTTTGATCTCTACCGTTAAATAGAAGAGATGCCATTTATTTTTAAGTGGCATCCAAGTGGTAAAATAAATTTGAAATCCATATAAGCCCATTAACTCATTATTTAATAATTTAAATAATATTTAAAAAATATTAAAAATAATCTTCCTCGACCTAATCCGTACCCGCTGCGCTCAAGGTGAGGGGAGATTATTATTATTTTAAAATTATTAAATAACAGGTTAACGAGTTAGTTATATATTTGAATTTATTAATGGTGAGGGGAGATTATTATTATTTTTAAAATTATTAAATAACGGGTTAACAAGTTAGTTATGTATTTTAAATTTATTTTACCACTTGGATGCTAGGTGTACCACTTCCTACATAGGATAAAATTAAAAGGATAAAAATAAATAACATCTTCCCTATTAACGACATGAATCAAAGTGATACAAAACATAAATTTAGGATTATTTTTATAATTTTTTAAAATTTAAGGACCAAAGCGACATAAACCCCTAAGCACATAGGTTAATTATGTAGTTTAGCTTAACAAAAATTTCAATGTTACAAGAAAGTAAAAAATAAAATTAAAGACACTACTCGATGCATAATAAAAAAAATTCAATGTTACAAGAAACAACAAATAACAAAGGGATATATATATATATATATATAAACAACTATGGCAAGAGAAAATCACCGAGGTAGTCTATCATGAGAAGGCCGTCGGAGCAGCGGCCGGTGGGTCTCTTAAACGTGGTCTCGCCGTAGGGAAGGCGTGCGATGGGCGCAAAAGCGCCGCCCACGCCCTCGCGAAGGAGGTTTCCGGTGTCGGCAATGGAGTCTCCGAAGCTATATATGGCCTCTATGTGGCATCCGTCCCCCTTCTTAAGAAAAGCCGAAGTCTGCGAGAATAGCAGCGAAAAGAGAAGGAAGAAGACCTTGGAAGAGTTGACAAGTGCCATCGGATCGCCCTTCGCAGTGTCTGCAGAGGGAGAGAGAACGAGAGAAGTTCGTGATGGACGAGCGTGGGAGAGTTCTCCCTTTCCTTAAAAAGAGAAGAGTTCTTAACGTGGTCGTCTACGTTAGTATCCTAATAATAAAAGGAGATTTGATCTTAGGAGCCGTTTGGATTGCTAATTATCAACAGAATCCAAATGTATCTAGAAATCTTAGTCCCTATCTTCTATGGTCTAATAGAAAATCTGGTCACGAAGCTGTCGTTGACGAGTGGGTCAGTTGGATATATATATATATATATATATATATATATAGTGTTATACGATCCCTGGTACCGTATCGTGATACCCAACCTCCAGAACGGAAGAGCTCCTACAGTTAATCCTATTCTCCTTTTACAATGGATGAAACATAGAGGACTCTAAACTTGATTGATCGTTAAATGTTCTAGAACTTGGTTAATTCCTTTGGAAGAGTTATCTGAAACTTTGAAGATGTACTCTGGAAACTGAACAGTCTCTTAGGAAGGTGAATAATATTTATCTTGATGCGTGAAGAGTTGTATTTATTGAAGTACAAGATATTGCATGCTTTACCACAGAAGTCAAAATTCAGTCCATACAAAACTTATCTCCCTCTACGTGTTATATATATATATATATCATACTTTCACATATCCTATATCTTTTCTCCTCCTTTCTAGCCTATCAAACTTCCACGCAGCCTACGTTTCTGGTAGCACAGCATAATTATCCTACATCTTTTCCTTACACTTAAGGAAAAGAAGAATGAATTGTTGGAAAATATTTTTGTTTTTACAAAAACTTCTTCTTAGAAATCGCTAAAAAAATGAATCTAAAAAATTTAAATACACAAAGAAATTAAAATCAAAAGAAGATGAGAATCGTGCCTGAACCGAGGTGAGGTGTCATGTGAACTTGAACCCTACTTAGTGTTGGTTATATATATCTGAAGGAACTATAGTAGATTAAATCTTGAACTATGTCCTTGACTCAGACTTCTACTAATCACACACACAATATGGATCAATTAAGTTTAAGCGGTCAGCGCATATTAAAGGACTTGCACTTAGTACTTTGATTTTTCATGAGAATTTTTTAAGATTAGCCCAAACCTTTAGTCACGGTATAATATGACAATTCTCATATAGGTAAATCCTCCAAGGCAATTTGTGACTAATACTCTACAGATAACCTACCTTGAATCCATTAAGAGTATAACTCAATCTTACACAGATTTATTTATCACTTTACAAGAGCACTCATTAGGAATGGGATGAGAATTTTTTTTTATTTTTATTTTTTTTTAAAATTATGCTCTAACACGATCACTTAATCAGTTTCGTTTCTATCATATTGAACCTCTTTCATGGGATCTCAAATCACAGAGGTTGGGTATCCACTGTTGGTAACCAAATAATGGGCTTAAGCCCCATCCCTCTCGATGATTCTAGGACTCCACTCCTAGATAATTCCTTAATTAATTATTTCTTCTTAGATCCAATGACATAACATTATTTTTGGACTAAACCTTAAATAAGATAATCAAACAAAGATATATTAGAATTGAATACCCAAATACAAGATAAACAATAAGTTGGATATTCTAACAAAATTATTTAGTAAATTATAAAAACTTTTATTAAATCTCATGAAAAAATTTTAAAAACTCAAAACATGCACCTTACTTCTCCCCATAATCTCATTCATAAGAAAAATTGGATTAGATCTCAAATCTTGTTTTTTAAAGTCACGAAGTACTAACTTCTGTGGAAACTTTCAAGAGTAGGAGAACATTTTTTTCTTGCTAATCTAAACAAGCACCTTGGAAATGGATTGCTTGGTGCACAGCTATGGTTAGAGAGTACATGAGGACACTTTCAATATGCAAAGATCTTATGGCCACAAAATGTCCCGTGATATTGACAAAGCAATATAATAACTCATGGGTAAGGATAATTGAGCTATAACTAACAACCAAAAGATCAGCAATAATACCATTTGTGGGTTCCCATAGGGTTTTTGATAATAACAAGAAGGGGGTGTGATAATTATAATCAAATGCAAATGGATATTATATGTAAGTTAATCATATGCATAACAATATTTTTAAAGTAAGATAGCACAAAATATGATTTCTTCTTCTTTTCTAAGAACAATGGTGCGAGCACCACCTACATATAAGAAAACAAAAGGTACAGTACACTAGCTGGATTGATTGTTTCTTCTAAAAGTCATAAGGACTTCAGTAATTTTAATAAAATGAATTAATCAATTAGTGTATCATAAAAGGTAAACTGGAAAAGAAAGAATATGACAGCAGTATAGGCATGTATGCCTTTCACATAAATAATGTTTATTATCTGATTTAAGAAATGATAACGTAATACCTATAGTAGTAGATGAAAAATTCAACATTTTGCTGTTGTGTTGCTAAGAAATTTTTCATCCATTTGAAGGTTGACATAAAATAAGATACAAAACAGTGATGATTCATGATCTTCACATAATTAGGTATTATCTAAGTAGCGGCAGCAAATCAGTCATGACAACCATTAATTATCGATAAATGTTCAATAAAATAGCCACAAACGGCCAAATTGGATGCAAGTGGAAGTTTCAGGAAAGTGGCAGTTTATGAAATAAAATAGCTTGTGAAAGAATGCAGCAATGTTCACATTAAGAAGTCAGCCATGAAAAAAAAAAAAACAGGAAGAAATAAATCATCAAAAGAGTACTGTATACATTATATGCACACCATAAGCATCTACTAGTATTTCTTTTAAAAAATATATAAATAATATTATGCGTAAGCATGTCATTGACTAATTATTGGAAAATAATCTTAAAATAGATCACTAAAAATTCATACAGAAAACTTTTCTCATTAGAAAACCTATATTTTCTTCCCATAAAGTGGTATCAACATGAAAATTTTAAATTGCTTAATTTTGGTATAGTCTTATGTGTCTTTGAATTAACAAAGTCAAAAATTCATGACTGTTAAATCACATCCAATCTCAAATATGAATAATCAAGTCCCCTTGTTCTTCTCTAAGAGAGAGGTAATGCAACAAAGAATGTTCATAACACCCATCTTTAAGGTCCGTATTGATATGTAGTTTATCTATATAAGGAGAACACTAACATTAATTAAAAAATTAAATTGCTTAACATCAAGTTTAAATTTTAAATTTTAAATTCAAGATCTCTCTCTTTTTTTTCAATCAAAAAATAATTTCTAAGATTTGTGGACAGATTCAAAAGTAGAATTTTTTTCCCAATGATTTACAATGAAAATCCTAGCAATTTCTAGAAAAAGAGAAAACTAGTCTTTAGCTATTGAAAAATATTTTTGTTTTTGCAAAAACTCCTTCCTAGAAATTGCTAAAAAATTTAATCTAAAAATTTAAATGCACACAGAAATTAAAATCAAAAGAAAATGAGAACAGTGCCTAGACCAAGGCGTGTTAGACATTGCCTTAAGGATTAGTTTTTGTCCCTTTGTGCAGGTTGTAGGCGATCTGTCCTCAAGGTACAACGATCTGGCTCGATCCGAATCTCTTACCACGAATACGATTGCATAGAGGTGCAACCCAACAACTCCTTTAGATGCTGAAAAAAAGATGAATAGTAGCAATAAAAAAATAATATAATAAAGAAAAAAAGAATTTTCTTTTTAAGCCCTGGTTGATCCATCCTTCAATCCTAAATCGATGAGCCTATTTATAGGCTTAGCCCAGAAAGCTCCAACGGCTCAGCCCATAATGGCTTTAAAGACCTGATAAATATTACCCCAAATTATGTGCTTAAAAGATAAATTGTTTAGGCATTTCTTGACATTCGCGAATATTGCCACGTAGCTGTGCGAGTGTTCATGCACGCGAGCGCAAACGCTCGCGTGTGGCGAATGTCGTTCCACCCTTCCTTTTATTTATTTATTTTTTATTTAAACTTTTTTTCCAACATGAATCACGTAGAGGAGGATTTCAAATAGGGAAGAGCTATTGGTCTATTCTCCGAAATGTTCACAGAATCTATATCTGACATATCTACCGAAAAGCTAATTCTGCGGCGGACTAGGTGGCGGCCTTTGTGGCCCATCATGCAGGATTTTGGTTATGAAACCAGGGTGACTCCTGTCCCCTTCTTCTTAAGTAAATTTTGTATTCTGATATATCTGGGGTGACTCGCACTAGGACAGTGTAATCATCCAACTGTAACAAAAAAAAAAGGAGGAAGGGCTAAGGACAAAGAGGAAGAGGTGGCAGATGGTTGCAAGCAATAATGATGACAGAAATGCAATCAACCAAAGAGGACGAGGATGTCGTAGAAGTTGAGGCCGTGGACATGGTGGAAATTCAAGGTGGAGGGTATGATAAATCTCAAAATTGTATTTGCAAAAAAATTAGCCAGCCATTATACTTTTTTAAAGTACTACTACAGGAAGATGACAAGGAAGAGCCTGTCTTATTGTTGGCTTACAATATATAAACCATCTGATATCTTGACGTTGGAGTCTCAAATCACATGTGTGAAAGGAAGGAGTTCTTTGTTGATCTTAATAAGAGTTATTAGGGCAATATCACTTTTGATAATCTCTCGCAAAGCACAGTTAGAGGCAAAGATAAAATTCTCCTTGAACTCTTAAACTCAAAATAGTGAGCAAAGATATATCTATGATGTTTATTATGTTTCAGGCATAAAAAAATAATATTTTGAGTTTAGGTCAATTGCTTGAGAAAGGCTATGATGTACAGCAATAATGTGTTGATTACTCATGTGAAGATGGTCAAGAACAAAATGTTCCCATTGAACTTGTGTGAGAGTCCATCAAATTGCTTCAAGGACGTGATTGCTCATCAATCCATACTTTGGCATCTTCAATATAGGCACTTAAATTTTGAGGCTTTAATTTGAAGCTTTTAGAGAAGAACGGCATGGTGATGGGCTTGCTAAATGTTGATCGCCCAAGCAAGTTATGTGAGGTTTGCATCATAGGAAGACTTTCAAGAGAAGAAGTTCATAAAGAGTAGCCCAAGGACCTAGTCTAGCATATTCAAATGTTTTGTGGATCCATCAAGCCTATGACAACTGGTAGTTACAGATGATTACAGCGGCAAGACTTGGGTTCAGAACTTACTAAAAGAAGATAAAGAAGTTCAAAAATCTAGTTGAAAAATAAATTAAGTGGTTGTCATATAAAGTATCTTAAAATAGATAGAGGTGATGAGTACACCTTAGAAAAATTTAAAATTTTTTGTAAAGATAATGAGACTGGTTAGTAGCTTATTGTGCCTCAAATAATATAACAAACCAATGTTGCAAGTGGAAAAATATAACTATTATGAATATGATTAGATGCATGCATGTTGATATTTGGAGAAAAATTCGCAAAGAATTTTGAAGAGAAATGCTATACTTGCATTGTTTATCTACTCAGTAGGTTTCCTACAAAACAAATTGGCAATGTTACACCCAAAGAAGCATGGATCATGCGCAAGCCTAGAGTTAAATAATTTGAGAATTTTTGGCGGCGTTGCTTATGTCCAAATATATGAAGAAAAGAGAATGAAACTTGAAGATAAAAGTCAAAAGTGCATCCTGTTAGACTATGGCAAGAGCTCCATGGGTTACAAATTATATAGTCTTACCACCAACAATGTTGTGATGTCAAAAGACATTGAATTTGATGGAAAGCACTTACGGAATTGAAAGAACGAAAAGCAACAAAGGGAAATGGAAATTAAAAAATGAAGAAGGGCAAAAGATAAGAAAAGTGAAAAACAAAATTTGGAGATGCCATCACCTCCTCATGTTGCAATCTAGCCCATAACTAGTGATTCATCTAGTCCATTGTATGGAAGAGAGGAAGTAGCCAAGACACATTCAGTGTCACACAAAAAATTAATGTTGAAGATGAGTTCACTATGCTATATCTTTTTGAATGTTGTGATTCAATAACTTTTGAAGAAGCTTATCAAGAATCATAGTGGAGAAAAGTAAAGGAATTGCATGCTATTATGAAAAATAATACTTGGAAGCTCACTGAGCTTTTTTAAGGTCACAAAGCCATTGCTCCATGAAAAAAAACTAATACTTGAAAATAATGAAAAATAATACCTGGAAGAGTGCTATGTTTTATAAAAGAAAACTTGAAGCCTTACTATATGAAAAAAGCTTTGAAGGCTTGCTCCATGAAAGAATATTTTAAGCCTTACTCCATGAAAGAAGCTTTGAAACCTTGCTGTATAAAAGAAGACCTCTAGACTTGCTTCATTAAAGATATAAAGCTTTATTCTACTAAGGACTTGGAGCTTTATTTTATTGAAAATCAAAATCTTGCTTCATCAAAAAGTAGAGTCCTATTCTATCAAAATCCTAGAGCTTTGATCTATTGAAGATTTAGAGCCTTGCATCAAAACGTTAGAGTTTTACTCCATCAAAGTTCTAAAGCTTTATTTTATTGAAGATTTGGAACCTTACACTTTTGAATATTATAGCCTTGTTCCATCAAAAATTAGAACCCTACTTTATTGAAGACTTAGAACCTTACTCCATCAAAATCATAGAATCTTACTTCATTAAAATTTTGGAGCCCTGCTTCACTAAAGACTTAAAACTTTGTTCCACTTAAGTTCTAAACTTCTGCTCCATTGAATACTTGGAACCTTGCTACATTGAAGACTAGAGCCTTACTCCATTAAAAATTAACTTATCAAAATTTAAATAGAAGGCATGGCTAAAGTTTTATAGGAGATAAAGTTTAATATTATCTTATTTGATAAGAATCAAGGAGGATTAGTAAATATAAGATATTAATTTGAGATAGAAACGGAAACTTAGGATCACATATATGTTTTATTATTAGTTCTACGTAAATTGGACGGTATATTGACTCTAGAACTTGTCACATATATGTTTTATTATTAGTTCTCTCTCATGTATCAAAAGGTTTAATACTTTCAATTAGTATTATATGAAATTGGGTGGATTCCAATAGCCACCTTCTGTGACAAAAAATTGATATATATTTAATATCCAGAAATATATTTTCTAATCCTTACCATATCAAATTGGGTTCACTATCAGGTAGCAAACTTTGAATTATGAACTTGAATTTGCGTGAAAAGAACTAAACAAAGCAGGTATCATCGTTATGGAGAACGTATGGTTTGTAGCAATTGGATGTGCCAACTTCTCCTAGTCAAAGCCCAAGTCCTAGGTGCCACTATTCCACACAGTGTGGTACGTTTCAATCATATATTATGGAAGACCAGCTCAAATTACCGAACTAGTTTTAAGAAGTTCAAAGACAACATGTGGACATGAGTCACAGGTTAGAGGCTAAACCTCCAAATGGTTCTGGATTTTTGGAATTGGAACCAAGCAGATGATTGTTGGAACAACCCAATTTAGTTCAGGTTTTTATTGAAAAAACTAGAAATGAAATATTGATTTATTAAAACATGGATCGAAGACTAATAAATGGTAACAAAATTTTATCAAAAAGTCAAGGGAGAACCTACAAAATTATTTCGTAAAGAGAGAAGAAAAGAAATTAATTATTGTCCAAATGCTTAACATAAATATAAGCAAATGTTGAATTGATCACAGTGCCAATTTTGTGTACCATATACATATGATATATGAGTAGATATTTATTGTATATGTAGATTAGCTCAGGCTCAATTGGATTTGCTGTAATTGCTTGAACCGATCCAAACAGGTCTTGAAAAATCAAAATCAGAACCGAAGCAGCCATCTCGAACCAGACAGACCCCAGCACTGCCAACTCGATTTGGTTCTTGAGTGGACTCAAATCCAATGGCACCTATGACATGAGAGCAGAATTTTCTTGATATAATTACTATATAACTTCTCATAAAATATGAAGTCCATACTTGGCCCATGTTGTAAGTTCCACCAGTTCCTACAACCACACCAATTCAAAATCCCACACCATGGCACTTAAAACCAGAGACATTCTTCATAAGGAGCCATCAAATTACTTGATCAGCCTATATTAATTGATGCTCATATTTCAGAAGAATGCAGTGTATAACTCAAAAAATCCACTAGTTCCTATTCACATTGCTCACAAAGTGTGGCTTCAGCAAAAGTTGGTCAAGCTCTTGGCCATGTACCATGTAATTTTCTCACAAATGAGGCTTGTGACACCTTGATCCACTATTACCTTATCTCTTTGTTTGAGTGGCTGACGTTTTCTAGCTTTTTAAATGGGGCTCAAAGATGGTCTCATTACTAGTCATGAGTCAAGGCCAGCTATTGATTGCCTATTGTTTCTACAATTTGCCGACAGTTGTGAACCTCCTCTCAGCAAATCACAGAAATTTATTTCTTCTTAAAAGCACAACCCCTTCCTTGGCCAGCACTATCTCAACTACCACTACAAAAAAAATGACTTATTATGACGAATTAATTCATCACAATAGGTACAAAAGTCATCGTAATAAATTATTACGATGATAAAAAATTCGTCGTAATACATTACAAATCGTCGTAGTAATATGTTGTCGTAATAACCTATTACGGCATTATTTTCGTCGTAATAGATCCTATTACGGTGAAACTATCGTCGTTATATATTTTTTAAAAAAATTAATTTAATTAAAATCTTATTACGGTGACTTATTTTGCCGTAATATCAACTATTACGGCAAAAATAAGTCGTCGTAATAGGTTTTTATTTAAATTTTAATTTAATTAAAATCTTATTACGGCGACTTAGTTTCGCCGTAATAGGTCGATATTACGGCGAAAATAAGTCGCCGTAATAAGTTTTAATTAAATTTTAAATTAAAATAAATTATTACGGCGACTTATTTTCTCCGTAATAGGTTGATATTACGGCGAAAATAAGTCGCCGTAATAAGATTTTAATTAAATTTTAAAAATATTAAAATTTTATTTTAATATTTTTTGTATTGCACCTGTTACAATAATATAATATTAAAGCAACGATACTAGAAATAATTTTCTAATATAAAAGTTTCACAAAAAAATTAATAAAAGTTTTCATTCATTTCAATAAAATCATCATATACAATGTTTCAAAAAATACATAATTAAAAAAAAAATACATGTACTATGGAGGTGAAGTCTGCTGGGATCCACTAGGATGATATCCAGGCACTAACTGTCGCATGAAAGCAGTGAGCTCAGCAGTCGTCGCCTTTAGATCCTGGATAGTCTTCTCTTGCTGAGCGAGCTTATCTTCTTGTTGAGCAAGCTTATTCTCTTGCTGAGCGATGAGCTCTCGGCACTCATGTAATTCACCCTTTAATTGTGAGTTTTCAGAAGATGAAGAACTACCTCTAATTCTTGATGTACCCTTCGGTAATGGACCCCATCCTCTTTTATAACCAGATCTAGAGCCTAAAACCTCCTCCAAAATGACATCCTCATTGATTGGTTCTACTGTAGAGTCCTGTGAGGAAAGTCGCTCTATTAACTGTGCCTGCAATGAAAAGAAAACAAATTCAATATGTTTAGTATAAAACATTACATTCAATAATATTATATTTTTAATTGATAAAACTTACATGGGTTTCTTCAGCTTTTTCATTTATCCATTGATTCTTCTTTTTATCAAAATGAAGAGTATTCCACAGATGAAGTCTTGATGGCTCCTCTCCCGTAACAGGATCTCTCTGAAAAGAAACAATAATAATTTAAAACAATAATTTAAGACAATAATCTAATACAATTATCAATGTATCAATGGAATAATCTAATACAATTATCAATTGTTAACAAATAATCATTAAATTAAAGGTTTATATGATTATCTAATCTTTCCAACATACTATGTCCTTTAAATTAAAGGTTTATATCAATCCATCATCCTCTATTACAATCTTTCAACATAAAGTATCAAACAACATACTAATACAATACATCCTTTTAGTTCACTTTTGAGCAAATGAAGCCTGCCATGTCAGTGGTTTCTCTTTTGCTACTGCTGCTTCTAGCCAACACAGCTCAAGGTGACCCCAAAGCCTTGAAGTCTCCATTAAAAGGTTTTCTTTTTCACCTAGGTACAACTTTTTTAAAAGAAAACTAAATACAAAACTAATCAATGCGCAGTCATCACTTCAATGGATGGGATTACATGAAGAATGTTACAGTAAGAAGTCGCTGAGTTACTTATCAGCTGACCTTCTTAGCTTCAAGTATCTCACACTTGTTATTTGTTAATGACTGTGCATTGATTACTCATGTTGCTTTGTTAAATGCCATGGTACCAAGGAATATTGTTGAGAATTACTTAAAATTAGTGGAATATCTTGGATTATTTTAGACTAAAGGCTTAGATGCAAAGTTCATCCTATTCATGCAATGGATGTTCTAGGCTCAACTTCAGACTAAAAACTCTCCGACTTCCATAGTTGCTCTTGATTCATCACATGATATAAACAGCACCTGAGGCCATTTTAGTTTGATAAATAGGAAAGAAACTAATGTCCAAAGCAGAATTACCAACCAATATATGGGCAATATTGCCACTTTTTCATTCCTAGATTTCTGGCATTCAAATGAATGCAAGGATTTTGAACTTATAGCAAGGAATAATAAACTTTCCAAGGTACCAGTTCAGAGTTATAAAGTCCGGTATAATAACTTGACTGCAGAATTCTATACTCCAGCACATGGCAACATGTGAAACCCTTGTCTTATAGGGAAAAAAAATCAAAGCATTCTTTGTTAATCAGAGGTTAAAGCAATTGAATAGTAGGCTGTTAAGGATGATATCGCCACACAAAACTCACACTAAAGAACCTATAGCACAATCTTATTTAGAAACATGAGCTGATGCATCACAGTGGCTTGGTCTGATCACTTCTATAACAATCCATTTGACCTGTTGACAAATCTAAACATTAAGAATGGGACGCATTTCTTGTCATAATGAAAAGAAAAAAGTCTTTACATAGTCTGTTCCTTATTTCTTGGATTAAATAAACTGGTTGCATCTAACAAACAATTAAAAGGTTTGAATGCAATCTATATCACAAATTCCTAAAATTATAAATCCCAATAAGGTTTTTTTTCATTAGTTCATTTTATGTATCTGCCATTGGTTAAAGTTTCCTCCTTTTTTGGGGAAAAAGTTGAAGTCTCCTTATACATAGAAGAATGGATATCAACTTTTCCACAGTTGCCAAGCAAAACAATTTCAATTTTCAATACCATGAACAATGGTCAAAGAGCAACTTAATACACGGCCAAAATGGTAAAAGGAAGACAAGAATGATAGAAGCTTCTGGACACATCAATCCTAAAGAAACTGGACTTTAGATGATAAAAATAAATATTGAGATGCATCCATACCCTGCTTCTTGTGTTTACAAGGCTACCATAAACAGGATGAACTTGGGTCAGATCCATGCTGTTTGCAGAACCCAATAAACAAATCCAGTCAAGCTCGGTTTTCAGATGCCATAAGCATGCACGCATGGGACAGGGTGCATTTATGTATTATTTTTATTTTGAGTTATAAATTCACTGAAGATCTGACCCCACCATATTAATACATGGCATGAATTCATTTAGATGCACCAACAGATGTATTGCATTAAAAAAAAATCTGATAGTCATCCATTTCCATATATGTTAATACTCATGATTTATAGAATGAAACATTCAATTCTCCTTCCCTTGCAGTTCCCTGAAACCTGGTCTCTGGACTTGTAGTTGGTCTGTGTATTCTCAAATTCACAGTGAGAGAATACAAAAGAAAAATATTGCTAGGTACAGATATCAAAAAGAGACAAGCACACGAGGACCCAATACTATGAACCAGGATCTTCCATGGAACCTCTTAATACCATTGCCTTTCCTTATTTGGGTAAAGGACTTGCAGAATAGGATATCCAAAAATATATGTTGACCTAACATGTTCGAGATAGGATACCATTGACCCTAACCAACACGGTTACCAAGCAAATCAGTAACAACAATGATCATAACTAACAGGAAGAAGGCCACGTAATCTAAACCAATTCATGGCATATTCAAACATGAAGAAACAAACCTACAACCAACATAAAACAACCATTCTCAATCAATAAGATACGCAGGCATTACAACACGATGATAAATTCAGACCAACTAGACCCATGCATCGAATACCTAGGTTCATGCTTAGAATATAAAAGCACTAGGTTCACAGTATTCCTTACCATATCATAAGAGTGAGCCGGTATAGACTTCGATCCAGTGAGAGCAGCATATGGCTGCAATTCCCGATTAGATTTATTTGTTTCTGATTTTTTCTACATCAAAGAATTAATGAAAATGGTTACATGAGTTTATAAAAAATATAAACTATTAAAATATTTGTATGGATGTATTTACCTTATACTCATCTGAATAAAAGTAATCACATAGAAAGTCCAGTCACTCTGCGAGACACGAGATGGCTTATTTTGTTTTGCTAAGCTCACACTTGTGTCCCCACCGTGACTAATGAAGTGGATATGAAGCCGATATCTAAATTCTCGATAAACTTTATTCATTTGAAACTCAATACCTTTTTTAATATGATCTAAATTCATATCAAGATCGAACTTCTCCTGCAAGTATATATATATATAAATTATAAAAGTTATAAGGTATATTAAGTACATTAAACGTAATCTAAAGTAATCTAATACAATTATACTGACCTGAAGTCGATCGATCATAGGTGCTTTCTGTGCATCAGTGATCTCACTCCACTTCCTGACCGCAAGTGGTGCCATGTCACGTACAACCACTCCTATCTCGGTCAGAAACTCAGAGCGAAACTCACCCAATGGTCGTCCAACCTCAGGTGGCAGAAGAATAGGCAACTTCTGTCCACGACGCGTATCAATCAGATGTGCGGACTTGTATCCGCGAGCAGGACCTCGGCCCTTCTTCTTTGATGATGTAGCTGCAAAACATAATGAACTAAATTAGTGCAAAATAACATAAAGAAACATAGCCAAATAATATAAGTTTAAAGTAGAGTTATTACATGATGCGCCGACAGATGACCCCTCTGTCAGAGCTGGAATGTAAGGAGAATCATCTCGCCTCGATGTAGCAGGAGTATCTCTCGAAGACATCTGCAAACAAACATACAAACTAGAATTAACAAATAAGAAAGTATAAGAACATATAGTTATAATAAGTAAAAAAAATGAATGCTACCAAATTAATCACTGTCATCACTAATATGCTCTTTTCATCATCCTCCATATCAGAACTATGTATAGATCCCTCACTGTCATAATCAGCTAGTGTGTCGTCCTCCTCAACATCTTCGCATATAAAGTCATCTTGACCGACATCACTATGACCTCTAATGTTTTCTTGAGTTGCAACTATTTCAGCATCAGTGTCCGTACGCCGAGATGTTATTAAGTCCATGTTAGGTTGCTCACATGTGAATCGAAGGGCTGCTGAATCATCTTCTTGATATACTTCTTCCTGAACATCATCATCTTTTTTTGGAATATCCCACAAATGACGATGACTAACCTTGTATACCACTTTCCAATTAGAATTGTTCTTCAAATCATCCAAGTAGAAAACCTTTTCAGCTTGTGATGCTAAAATGAATGGCTCATGTTTGTACCATTCTGAACTAATATTTATACTTGTAATATTATAATGTTGTTGCATTCTCCTGTGCTTTGGTTCAGTTTCAAACCATTTGCACTTGAACATTATCGCCTTACAACCTTTAACAAAATGAAATTCAAGGACCTCTAATAATATACCATAAAAGTTAATTTCTTCTCCTAGATGAGTAGAGGGAACACAAATGCCACTATTCTGTGTTTTATGGCCGACATCCCGAGTAACAGTGATAAATTTAACGCCGTTCACCACACAGCCAGTATACGAGAACACACGACTGTCGGGACCAATAGCCAATGAATAAAGCTCATCAGTAGCTTCAGATGCCCCAGCAAAATGCTTATTTAACATCTGGATAAACCAAACATCAACGTCATTTGAAATAAAGACATATGATATATTAATTGACAATATAAATGAATGTACGGGCTTACTTCATTTTTAAACCACTCCAAAAATCTTTCCTTTTGTAATTGGTCCAGTTGTTCCGGTCCAGTTGGATTTAGCTGATCAATGTGTTGGCTATAGAGAACATTACGCTAATGAGCACTATAGAAAATTGCATGATATGAAGAAATAATTTTACAAGTATACTTACTTGAGAAATGGTTGCACCTCTGGACAATTATTGATGAGGTACCAATGTACTTGTTTTAAAGTTTTATCATCTAAATGCACCATTCTTCCTTTTCCAAGAGGCCGCCAACGAGTTGCAAATATATTTAATTGCTTGTCCAAATGGCTATCCGAATCAAAATTTCGTTCCGGACGATTGAATTTTGTTTCTATGCCTCGAAGATACATTGAACAAAATGTTAGAGACTCGTTGACAACATAAGCTTCTGCAATTGAACCTTCCGGACGAGCCTTATTACGTACGTATTGTTTATACGTACCAAGTGCCCTTTCAAAAGGATACATCCATCTACTTTGAACAGGTCCGGCAAGTAAGGCCTCGTAAGGCAAATGAATTGATAAGTGCACCATAACGTCAAAAAATGCTAGTGAAAAAATTAAAAAAATTAAAATTATAAAATAAAATGTGGACTTATTACGACGAATTATAAAATTCATCGTAATAAGTCTTTTTATTACGGCAAAAAAGTATTTTGCCGTAATAAATAATTGTTATGACGAATTTAATTTTTATTTCGCCGTTATAAATAAACCTATAATGATGAAAATATTTCGCCATAATAGGTTCGCCACAAATACCATACTTTCTTATAGTATACCATAATAAAAGCTTAAACAGCTACCAATAAGTTGTGTCAGGTTATTGCTCCAAGACCAAGCTTTTTCTATCCCTAGGGGTTGTCTAACCCTAGTAAACTGTGTCCTATTTAGCAGTGCACTTATTTTTTTTTTTTTTTTCTATTGTCATTTTCTACCTTGCCTACCTAGCTGATAAGCATCTTAACAATATCAAAAGATTCTACAGGTTTTTGTTTCATCAGTTGGAAGAAATGTTGGCACAAATAATGGTCGGTTTAAGATATTTAAAACAAATGAATCTAGTATTGCTAGATAAAGAGACAAGACGGCATTTATTGACTAGGCAAAGATCATCCTCCAAAAGTACTACAAAAGGAGACTAATCATGTCAAATAGGACAAGTTTGAAATCATGTGCCTCTCCTTTTTTGGAGGTTACTTTTGTAATGCATGGTTTGCTTTTAGTGTAATATAAACATTATGATTGGAAATGAGAACAACTGACTAAGGTTTTATCAAGATCCCTAGCTTGATCAATTCTCTGAAAAACTAGTTTCTGAATTTAATAAAAACTTCATCTTTGGAGGAAATTTTACTTGCTTATGGCATCTCCAATCTATCCCTAGGCCTCTTCTTCTCTTACCGCAGACTTCTCAATGGAAAGAGAATGTAACATCTCCAACTATATATCACCAAAATAGTTTAATCACCTTGTACTAGTCCAGCCCGTACTCTTGGAAATGGATTTTTAATCTACACTTTACTATGAAATTATGTTACAAATTTCTTAGTTATGAGGATGATGGTTTGAGTGGGTGTGTGTGTGTATGAAGTTGCCCTTGCCTACAAAAATAGCCATATTTGATTGCTAAAAGTTTATGACAAAGAAGCTAGTTAGCACTTCTTTATGTTTTATATGATGCGGCTTAGAAAAGCAAGAATAAAAAAATTTAGTTCAAAAAAATTTCGATAAGTATCTTTTTAGGAGTCATATTTTATTTTCTTTACAAGTCTTATTTTTATCTTATTCTTTTTAGGAGAATTACATTATTTCTTTATAAGTTTTATTTTTATCATATTCTCTTTAAAAAAAATATTTATTCTCTTTAAGAGTCATATTTTTGTCAACGTTGAAATAGTTTATGATTCTATTCTCATATTTTTGAAAGCATTTTAATTTTACTCTAATTTCTTTAAGGCCAATTTTGTTCTAGAAATATATATGCTCTTAGTATATTCCATTAAAAAAAAGAATGATAGTGAATTTATGAGGGTTTTTTTCTTTTTCTAGTTTGAAATAATATCTTATTTAAGTGATGCAAGATTATAAATTCTTTAGGATGATTGAAGATACTAAATTGAAGACCCTTAAGAAGTTGGTATAAGATTAGTAGTTAACTTTTGTTTACTTATCTACATTAAATTGGTATCAGAGCTAGATTTACCTATATTAAATTTAGTATTCGAGTTGAATATGCCTGCAATAGATTTTATACAACTCCACTAGTAAACTTATATCTATACTCAACTCAACTCGTCCAAGCCTTTTTCCAACTACATAGGGTCGGCAATATGAATTTGCTTTCTCCACTTTGCTCTATTTAGGACTAAGTTGACATTTAAATTATAAATAGTTATATCTTTTTTAATTATTTCTATTCATGATAGTTTAGGTCTACCTCTACCTCTATCCTTATATTGGATTGTTAAAAAGACTACTCTTTCTAATTGGAGCATCTAAAGGTCTTTGTTGTATATGTCCAAACCACCATAATCGATTTTTTCTTATTTTATCTTCAATTAGGGCTACACCTATCATATCTTATATGTTTATTTCTAATTCTATTTTTTAAAGTTCTACCATATATCCATCTTAACATATACATTTCTATTATACTTAATTTATTTACATTTTATTTTATTATTGCCTAACATTCTGTTTCATAGCTAGCCTACTAGCGATTTTATAAAATTTTCTTTTAATTTTAATGGGATGCATCCATCATACAATACTCTCGAAGCACTCCTCCACTTAATCCATCGTGCTTTAACTCTATAATTCACATCTTCATCCATTTCACCTTCTTGTTAGATAATTGATCTTAAATACCTAAAATTTTTACTCCTTGGTATTCTTGGCTTGCAATCTTCTATTTCAAAACTCACTAGTTTCTTCTATTATTGTTTTAGCAATAGTTATTGCCCTATCATACATATCTTTTATCAATTCTATGTACTTTTTAGTAACTCCTTTTTTTTCTTTAAAACCCATCATATTATTTCTTTGAGTAATTCATATGAAGGTCTTTTTTTTCTCTATACCATTCCATCAAATTGTTTAATAAATAAATAGCTTTCATGGTTGATCTTTCAGGCATATATCCAAATTGATTATTTGACACCAAAGTTTTAGCTCTTATTTAATTTTTATTACTCTCTTCCATAATTTTATTGCATGACTCATCAGCTTAATCCCTCTATAATTTGCACAGTTTTAAATATCTTCTTTATTTTTATATATGGGTATTAATATACTTTTTCTCTAATCATCTGGCATTCTTTTAGTTGCTACAATCCTATTAAATAAATTAGTTAACCATATGACTTCAATTTCTCCGAAGCATATATCCAAATTGATATTCAACCTATTTTAGCTCTAATCATCTGGCATATATCCTAAGATATTCAACCTGTTTAATAAATAAATAGCTTTCATGGTTGATCTTTCAGGCATATATTCAAATTGATTATTTGATACCAAAGTTTTAGTTCTTATTTAATTTTTTATTACTCTCTTCCATAATTTTATTGCATGACTCATCAGCTTAATCCCTCTATAATTTGCACAGTTTTGAATATCTTCTTTATTTTTGTATGTGTATTAATATATTTTTTCTCTAATCATCTGGCATTCTTTTAGTTATCCACATGACTTCAATTTCTCCTAAGCCTTTCTAAAC
The DNA here is from genome assembly GCA_900491605.1 of Calamus simplicifolius. Lineage (NCBI taxonomy): Eukaryota > Viridiplantae > Streptophyta > Magnoliopsida > Arecales > Arecaceae > Calamus > Calamus simplicifolius. The sequence goes on along the minus strand of UESW01003908.1, from coordinate 1,345,285 downwards.
CTCAATAGGAATCGCATCTGGCCTTAATGCATTTGCATTTTTCATCCTAAAATTCTACTATATCAAAGAACTCGATTTTTCATCAAGCAACAACTTGATGTCCATTTTTGTTGGATGACATAAAGTCAATTTATTTTTTGGACGTTCAACCGCAATACAATACATCTCACCAAAGAACAAACTTTACTAGCAAGGCAATCCTATGGATAATTTGGAAGGAGTGCAATAATATAGCTATATCTATATACCATATGTTGTTACCACAATATAATTGCTATTTTTTAGCTAGACTAGTCCTCTAATTGATTTTAATCTTAATGAACAATCTTCTCTAGCTCAGTTTAATCTAAACTACAAAATTCAAGCCAAACTTAGCTCAAGTATGATTGACCTAAGCTTGAACTTTGTTCTAGGATAAATAATTTATAGTTTCTACCCAATTAAGATGGTTTACATCATCATCATCACCAATGTAGACTTCTATTCAAGGTAGCTTTCATTGATTTTAATTCGGAAGTATTAAAGGTCAATTGCCTGAAAGAGAATTTTGCATTTAATTTTAATTAGAAGGAAAGGGAAGGAGAATGATGATTAATGAGGCATAATTTGTCAGCCTCCAACTAACTATTAGCTAATCTTTAAATGGCCTTTAGTGCACAAAGCATGGTAAGGCCGCTCGCTCAACAACCACTGACTACTTAAAAGAAAAGCTTATACCTAGCACATCCTATCATTGATAGGTAATGCCAACTATTTCTAATAGAGAAAACAACCTATGACAACGAGTACATGCACTAGAGATAGACCTATTATGATCAAGTATGGAATGCATGATTTGAACCAGTTCCCTTTCTTAGTTCCTAGCTCCCATTCTTAATTCTCTTCACCAATTAGAACGTTATGTTAAGGTTTGCTCTTGGCCATCTTCTCTTTCCTTCACTAACTTAAGCATTGGAGAATATTTACTGGGATACCCTTAGCACCCCTCATGCTCTTCCTTTATCCTTTGTAGATATCCACCATTCAAAGCCATTCAAAGGCCCTGCTTTCTGGGCTGCATTGTCCCTCTTATTCCTAGTTTATCAACCTAACTTTTATCATTCCTAAGAGTGCGAGAATAACATTCCGAGGACCATTAGGAAGCATATAGTCAGATATCGAGTCTATTCTAATAATCAACCCTTTCTTCAACTAGTCATAATCAATCACAACAAAATTCAAGGTTTAACCATAGTAGAGGTGAGCTTAATTTTAATTTAAACTTCGACTCAACCTCGAGTAAACCTCAGCTCAACCTCAAGCTTGATATAAACTTTAATTAAGGTTCACCTCACCTAACCTTCATCATCCCTAATAGTGTGAGAATCGCATCCTGAGCACCATCATTGAGCATAAAGTCAAATATTGAGACCATTCCAGTAATCAATCTTTCCTTCAATCACTACAAAAGCCAAGGTTCAGCCCGATAGAAGTGAACTTGATTTAGCCTCACTCAACCTTAAGCAAACCTCAGCTCAACCTCAAGCTTCATAAAAACTCGAGTTGATTTTAACTCGATTAAGCTTACCAAGCTGCTTAAAATAGGCTCTAGTTTAGCTTGATTCAAAAGCAAGCTTGCCCAATAAACAATTGTATAAGCTCAATCTCAATTTGTGGTTCTAAATTAATCTCAAGCCAAGCATGACCGCATCCAAGCTTGGCTCTATGACATGCAACCCAGACTCAACCATAATAGTCAGAAAGTTCAACCTAGAGTCCATGACACTAATGTTTACTCCTAATGGCATCGTAAACTTTTAGTCACATTCTAACACAATGAAATTGGGCTATCGGGACCATTGGCATTGCAATGGGCTCTCTATGCCTATTGAAATATGTATGTTATCCTTTTTCGTCCATGGCAGCTACAAAAGAAGGAAAAGTCTTTGTACATTGCCTCGATGCGGGATGGTTTGCATCGGATGCAATGATTCTTGCATCAAGCATAATGATTCGTCTATACACAAGTTCATGGGTCAGTGATGCAGAACTTATAAGCAAATCCTTTAGTGCGAACTTGCGCATAGATGAATCATCACATCCAGTGTAAATCATCTCGTATACAAAAACATTTTTAACAAAAGAATAATGCTGGGCAAGCTTGTGCGTGCACGCGTGAGAGAGAGAGAGAGAGAGAGAGGGTGGTAGATAGGGATGGCAATTTTCCCCATTTTTTCATTTATCCGGCCGGTGCCGTTTCTAACTGATCAAAAAATCCTCAGTTTAAACGGCTTAACGGGTAACGAGGATTTTTCGTTAACGGCTAAATGGGTAAACGGTCCAAGGACGGTATTCTCTGCCCCATCCCTGTTTACTTATCCCCGTCCCCATTAGCTTTATATAATATATTTAAATTTTAAATAAATAAATAAATAAATAAATATTAATATATTAACATATTAAAAATTAAAAATAATATATATATATATATATATATATATATATATATATATATATATATATATATATATATATATATATATATACACACACATTTGAAATGCAATTAGAATTTGATAGATCATTTTCTATCTGGTTTGTTACTGTGTTAAAGCTAATGTGTTAGATGTATCAATATCAATGGTTGGTTGTTGGTGATTGATCTATCTTATCCTAATTTTTTTTAATTTTTAATAAATTATAAATTTAATAAAATAATTTTATTTTTTTATTTAAATGGATAAATGGATAACTAGTGCCTAGTCAGATATCCCCGTTCCCACTCCGTTAATTATAATAACTTAACGGAGCAAAGAATAGAAATGCTTTTTTTTAACGGAGATGAGAACGGATATAAACTGTCCTGAATTATTTCCTCATGGTAGGTCTCGCTTGGACTGGTACGTGGCAACCGGGAGCTGTTTGGTCCCGGCCAATCATGCCTTGTGATTGAGGAAACCATCTAAGATTTGGGTAGCCCACGGAGAGCGGCTTGAGCCAGTTATGTTCCTGACAATCCAGGATTCCTGGAAGTGGCAATTGGGAATAGACCTAACTCATGCTGATGCTGCAAGATCACCCCCCTCGAATGTTTGCGAGCGTCCAGTCGCCTTCTCCAGCGAGCCGAGATCTTTCGGCAAGCCTCTCGCGTCTGGGAGCCTACAAAAAGTCCCGGAGGCCAGAGATTTCGGTGGAAATCCTCCAACGCTCAAGTAAGTGCTCTGGGCTACAGCCGTGAGCTTGAGGAAGCTTGAAAGAGAAAGAGAGAGAGGCTCAGAGAAGAGCTCTCTGTGAGCGAGAATGAGTGTTTAGGAGTGTAATGAGTGTGTTACCGGAGTTATCAGTTCTTAGTTCCCTGGTCGGGGATCCCTCTTACCCATTTTATAGGTGTATGAAGTCTATCTGATTTGAGTAGTTGAGGCCTCATAATGATGACTTTGGTGGGTGAAGTGTCAGAGTTGATGTCTGTGAGGCTTGGGGTGCTACCACTTGTAAGAGCATTTAAGGTGATGGCAGCAATGGCAAAGCTTGCTTTCTTCTTTGGCATGTCAGGGCTGCAGATTAAATCCCATCAAAATGGGTGGCTGCAGCTGGTTGGTGGGTCAAGTTCCATCAGAGTGGGTGGCCACTTGATTTGACCACTGCAGGGAAGAGAGATAAAAGGTGATGGAGTCTTATCACCATCATGAGCCACACATCCGTCTAGGATAGAAGAGTTGGGAGTTGAAGCCAGCTGTCCCTTGGAGAGCGTTGATTATAGAGTGCTTGCATGGCACCGTTCATAACGATACCGAGGCCGAGGTGGCCGAGCACTATTCATGGCCAAGGTTGAGATGGCCGAGCACTATTCATGGCCGAGGCGAGATGTCTATGGCCGAAAAGGAGCTAGAAGCTGGAACGAATCTGGAGGCCGAGACGGGACGTCCGTGGCCGAGCTGAGGTGTCGGGGCCAGGCTGAAGGCCGACTTGAATGAGAGGGCCGACTTAAATGAGGCGGGGCCGATTTGGAGGAGGCCGGAACGGGACAATGCCGAGGCCGGGCCGACTTGAATGAGAGGGCCGACTTGAATGAGGCAGGGTCAACTTGAATGAGAGGGCCGACTTGAATGAGAGGGCCGACTTGAATGAGGCAGGGCCGACTTGAATGAGGCAGGGCCGACCAGGGATGGTCGGGGCCGACTCAGCCGACTTGGAGATGCCGGGGCCGAGCAGGGCCGACTTAGAAAAGTCGGGGCCAACCAGGGATGGTCGGGGCCGGCTCGACCGACTGGGAGGTGCCGGGGTCGAGCGGGGCCGACTTGAATGAGGCGGGACCGATATGGAGGAGGCCGGGATGGGACGATGCCGAGGCCGGGCCGACTTGAATGAGGCGGGACCGACTTGAATGAGAGGGCCAACTTGAACAAGAGGGCCGACTTGAATGAGAGGGCCGACTTGAATGAGGCGGGGCTGACCAGGGATGGCTGGGGCTGACTCGGCCGGCTTGGAGATGCCGGGCCGAGCAGGGCCGACTTAGTAAAGTCAGGGCCGACTAGGGATGGTTGGGGCCGGCTTAACCGACTAGGAGGTGCCGGGGCCGAGCGGGGCTGACTTGAATGAGGCGGGGCTGACTTGAATGAGAGGGCCGACTTGAATGAGGCGGGGCCGATTTGGAGGAGGCCGGGACGGGACGATGCCGAGGCTGGGCCGACTTGAAAGAGAGGGCCGACTTGAATGAAGCGAGGCCGACTCGGCCGGCTTGGAGATGCCGGGATGAGTAGGGCCGACTTGGGGAAGTCGAGGCCGACTCGGCCGACTGGGAGGTACCGGGGCCGAGCGGGGCTGATTTGGGAAAGTCGGGGCCGCCTCGGCCGACTTGGAGATGCCGGGGCCGAGCGGGGCCGACTTGGGGAAGTCGGGGCTGACTCGGCCGACTTGGAGATGCCGAGGCCGAGCAGGGCCAACTTGGGAAAGTCGGGGCCAACCAGGGATGGTCGGGGTCGGCTCGACCGACTGGGAGGTACCGGGGCCGAGCGGGGCCGACTCGGCCAACTTGGAGATGCCGGGGCGGGGCCGACTCCATTAAATGCTGGCCTACGTGGCAGCCATAAATGCATGGAGTGCCGGGGTGGGGCCGACTTGGACTTCTCCCTCCCTTCGCGTCCATGGGCTCCACTCCATTAAATGCTGGCCAACGTCATTCTGCCCATTAAATGCTCCAGCTCTTTGACTTGACTACCGGCCATTAATGACAGAAGGTGGCCCACGTAATGTGGCCCCTTTTTCCTTTTTGTTCTCTTTCTTCATCATGATGGAGCAATGCCGTGGAGGAAATGTTTAATGCCCATTGTGCCTTCGAAAAGAAAAACGAGTAGAATAGTGAGGCCGCCTAGGAATTAAGCCGTCCAGGCTAGGAAAATTATCTAGAAATCGCTATCTTGAGAGGATGCCATTCAAAAATTGTTGTCTTTATTGCCTATGGGGTCAACTAGCCCATCAAATGCCCCCCACACTCCTTGAGCTTGTGTGCCGCGCATCAGCTAAACGAAAGGAGTGTAGAACTTTAAGAAATTTTTGAGGTAAATTGATTACCTTGTGCCCGCCACTTAAAGCAGCGTACGCCAATTTCTGAGGGTATGCTCGTCAATTAGCCGCTGGGGCAAAGATAAAACCGCTGAGGCTGCGATAATGCGGCTGAGGCAGAGATAAAATTGCCGAAGCAGAAATAGAGCTGTGGAGGCTACAATGATGCCACTGAGGCTGAGATAAAATTATCAAAGCAAAAATAGAGCCGTGGAGGCTGCAATGATGCCGCTGAGGCTGAGATAAAATTGCCGAAGCAGAAATAGAGCCGTGGAGGCTGCAATGATGCCGCTGAGGCTGAGATAAAATTGCCGAAACAGAAATAGAGCCGTGGAGGCTGCAATGATGCCGCTGAGGCTGAAATAAAATTACCGAAGAAGAAATAGAGCCATAGAGGCTGCAATGATGCTGCTGAGGCTGAGATGATGCTACTGAGGCAGAGATAAAGCCGTTGAGGCTGCAATAATGCAGCTGAGGCAGAGATAAAGCCGTTGAGGCTGCAATGATGCTGCGGAGGCAGAGATAAAGCTGTTGAGGCTGCAATAATGCCGCTGAGGCTGAGATAAAGCCGTTGAGGCTGAGATAAAATTGCCGATGAGGCTACAATAATGCCGCTGAGGCAGAGATGATGCCGTTGAGGTAGAGATAAAGCCGTTGAGGCTGCAATAATGTCGCTGAGGCAGAGATAAAGCCGTTGAGGCTGCGATGATGCCGCTGAGGTAGAGAGAAAATTGCCAAAGTAGAAATAGAGCCGTGGATGCTGCAATGATGCCGCTGAGGCTGAGATAAAATTGCCGAAGCAGAAATAGAGCCGTGAAGGCTGCAATGATGCCGTTGAGGCTGAGATAAAATTGCCGAAGCAGAAATAGAGCCGTGGAGGCTACAATGATGCCGTTGAGGCTGAGATGACGCCGCTGAGGCAGAGATAAAGCCGTTGAGGCTGCAATAATGCCGCTGAGGCAGAGATAAAGCTGTTGAGGTTGTAATGATGCTGCGGAGGCAGAGATAAGGCCATTGAGGCTGCAATAATGCCGCTGAGGCTAAGATAAAGCCGTTGAGGCTGAGATAAAATTGCCGATGAGGCTGCAATAATGCCGCTGAGGCAGAGATAATGCCGTTGAGGCAGAGATAAAGCTGTTGAGGCTGCGATGATACCGCTGAGGCAGAGAGAAAATTGTTGAAGCAGAAATAGAGCCGTGGAGGCTGCAATGATGCCGCTAAAGCTGAGATAAAATTGCCGAATCTGAAATAGAACCGTGGAGGCTGCAATGATGCCGCTGAGGCTGCAATGATGCCGCTGAGGCTGCAATGATGCCGCTGAGGCTGAGATAAAATTACCGAAGCAGAAATAGAGTCGTGGAGGCTGCAATGATGCCACTGAGACTGAGATGACGCCGCTGAGGCAGAGATAAAGACGTTGAGGCTGCAATGATGCTGCGGATGCAGAGATAAAGCTGTTGAGGCTGCAATGATGCTGCGGAGGCAGAGATAAAGCCGTTGAAGCTACAATAATGCCGCTGAGGCTGAGATAAAGCCATTGAGGCTGAGAAAAAATTACCGATGAGGCTACAATAATGCCACTGAGGCAGAGATGATGCCGTTGAGGCAGAGATAAAGCCATTGAGGCTGCAATAACGCTGCTGAGGCAGAGATAAAGCCGTTGAGGCTGCGATGATGCTGCTGAGGCAGAGAGAAAATTGCCAAAGTAGAAATAAAGCCGTGGATGCTGCAATGATGCCGCTGATGCTGAGATAAAATTGCCGAAGCAAAAATAGAGCTGTGGAGGCTGCAATGATGCCGTTGAGGCTGAGATAAAATTATCGAAGTAGAAATAGAGCCGTGGAGGCTACAATGATGCTAATGAGGCTGAGATGATGCCGCTAAGGCAGAGATAAAGCCGTTGAGGCTGCAATAATGCCGCTGAAGTAGAAATAAATCCGTTGAGGCTGCAATGATGCTGCGGAGGCAGAGATAAGGCTGTTGAGGCTACAATAATGCTGCTGAAGTTGAGATAAAGCCATTGAGGATGAGATAAAATTGCTGATGAAGCTGCAATAATGCCGTTGATGTAGAGATGATGCCGTTGAGGCAGAGATAAAGCCGTTGAGGCTGCGATGATACCGCTGAGGCAGAGAGAAAATTGTTGAAGCAAAAATAGAGTCGTGGAGGCTGCAATGATGCTGCTGAGGCTGAGATAAAATTGCCGAATCTGAAATAGAACCGTGGAGGCTGCAATGATGCCGCTGAGGCTGAGATAAAATTACCGAAGCAGAAATAGAGTCGTGGAGGCTGCAATGATGCCGCTGAGACTGAGATGACGCCGCTGAGGTAGAGATAAAGCCGTTGAGGCTGCAATGATGCTACGGAGGTAGAGATAAAGCTGTTGAGGCTGCAATGATGCCACAGAGGCAGAGATAAAGCCATTGAAGCTGCAATAATGCCGCTAAGGCTGAGATAAAGCCATTGAGGCTGAGAAAAAATTACCGATGAGGCTGCAATAATGCTGCTGAGGTAGAGATGACACCGTTGAGGCAGAGATAAAGCCGTTGAGGCTGCAATAACGCCACTGAGGCAGAGATAAAGCTGTTGAGGCTGCGATGATGCCGCTGAGGCAGAGAGAAAATTGCCAAAGCAGAAATAGAGCCGTAGAGGCTGCAATGATGCTACTGAGGTTGAGATACAATTGCCGAATCTGAAATAGAGCCATGGAGGCTACAATGATGCCGCTGAGGCTGAGATAAAATTGTCGAAGCAGAAATAGAGCCGTGGAGGCTGCAATGATGCCGCTGAGGCTGAGATGATGCCGCTGAGGTAGAGATAAAGCCATTGAGGCTGCAATGATGCCGCGGAGGCAGAGATAAAGCCGTTGAAGCTGCAATAATGCCGCTGAGGCTGAGATAAAGCCATTGATGCTGAGATAAAATTGCCGATGAGGCTGCAATAATGTCGCTGAGGTAGAGATGACGCCGTTGAGGTAGAGATAAAGCTCTGCAATAATGCTACTGAGGCAAAAATAAAGCCGTTGAGGCTGCAATAATGCCGCTGAGGCAGAGAGAAAATTGCCGAAGCAGAAATAGAGCCATGGAGGATGCAATGATGCCGCTAAGGCTGAGATAAAATTGCCGAAGCAGAAATAGAGCCGTGGAGGTTGCAATGATGCTGCTGAGGCTGAGATAAAATTGCCGAAGCAGAAATAGAGCCATGCAGGCTGCAATGATGTCGCTAAGGCTGAGATGACGCCGCTGAGGCAGAGATAAAGCCGTTGAGGCTGCAATGATGCTGCTGAGGATTAGATAATGCCGCTGAGGCAGAGATAAAGCCGTTGAGGCTGTAATAATGCCGCTAAGGTAGAGATAAAGTCATTGAGGCTGCAATGATGCCGCGAAGGCAGAGATAAAGCCATTGAGGCTGCAATAATGCCACTGAGGCTAAGATAAAGCCGTTGAGGCTGAGATAAAATTGCCGATAAGGCTATAATAATGCCGTTGAGGCAGAGATGATGCCGTTGAGGTAGAGATAAAGCCGTTGAGGCTGCAATAATACCGCTGAGACAGAGATAAAGCCGTTGAGGCTGCGATGATGCCGCTAAGGCAGAGAGAAAGCCATTGAGGCTGCACTGATGCTGCTAAGGCAGAGAGAAAGCCATTGAGGCTGCCATAATGCCATTGAGACAGATATAAAGTTATGAAGGCTGCAATAATACCGCTGAGGCAGAGTTGTGGCTGTCGAAAGCCTTTTGAACCCTGGATAGTAACCTGAGAGCTGAGAATCATCAGGTTTCTTTTGAACCCCAAAGGGTGACCTAAGAACTGAGAGTCGTTAGGTTCCTTTTGAACCCCAAAGGGTGACTTGAGAGTTGATAGTCGTCAGGCTCCCTTTGAACTGCCTCGGGGGTTTGGGAACCGCTGCGAGGGGCAACTCAGCCGGTACAGAGCCTTTAGGGTCTTAACCACTCATGGGGCACCACCATACAAATGCCGAGTGGTATCCCATGGGCCATGATGCGGGCGAGCTCCTTTAGAACTGTCTCGGGGGTTTGTATGCTGCCCGAGGGATGACTCGATCGGGTATGAAGCTGTTAGGGACTTGAACTAACTCAGGGGCATCTCCTAGCCAGACCGAGTGGTGTCTCATTAGCCGCAATGCCGGTGAGCTCCTTTAGAACCATCTCGGAGGTTTGTGTGCCATCCGAGGGGCGACTCGATCGGGTACAGAACTGTTAGGGACTTGAACCGACTCGAGGGTGTCTTCTAGCCGGACCGAGTGGTGTCCCGTTAGCCGCGATACCGGTAAGCTCCTTTTGAATCACCTCGAGGGTTTGTGTATCGTCCGAGGGGCGACTTGATCGGGTACGAAGCTGTTAGGGACTTGAACCGACTCGAAGGCATCTCCTAGCCAGACCGAGTGGTGTCCCATTAGCCGCGATGCCGATGAGCTTCTTTAGAACTGCCTCGGGGGTTTGTGTGCCGCCCGAGGGATGATTTGATTGGGTACGGAGCTGTTAGAGACTTGAACCAACTTGGGGGCATCTTCTAGCCGGATCGAGTGGTGTCCCATTAGCCGTGATGCTGATGAGCTCCTTTAGAACCACCTCGGGGGTTTGTGTGCCTCCCGAGGGGTGTCTTAATTGGGTACGAAGCTGTTAGGAACTTGAACCGACTCGGGGGGCACTTCTGTGCTGGGGCCGAGTGGTGTCCCGTTAGCCACGATGCCGATGAGCTCCTTTTGAACCATCTTGGAGGTTTGTGTGCCATCCGAGAGGTGACTCGACCGGGTACGGAGCTGTTAAGGACTTGAACCGACTCGAGGGCATCTCCTAGTCGGACCGAGTGGTGTTCCATTAGCCACGATGCCGGTGAGCTCCTTTAGAACCGCCTCGGGGGTTTGTGTGCTGCCCGAGGGGTGACTCGATCGGGTATGAAGCTATTAGAGACTTGAACCGACTCAAAGGCATCTCCTAGCCGGATCGAGTGGTGTCCCATTAGCCGCGATGCCGGTGAGCTCCTTTTGAACCATCTCGGGGGTTTCGTGGCCGGCCCAGGGGTGACCTTCTGATCGCAGGACCGACGAGAGCCTTTTGAATGGTTTGTTTTGTTGGTTTTCCTGTAATGCATTCAGACACTAATGAAAAGAAACTTTTTCTCAAAGTGTAGTGTACTTAGCTTTTTTGTTGAAAAAATTTATCTCCTTCTGCTTCATTTGGGAGACTTCACGTTTGTGGCGTTCGTTGGTGAGCTTGGAGGGGTTCTTTACTGATAGCTTGTGCTTGCTCTTGAGAGTGAGGGTGGCACGATGTTTTGCTCGAATGCCCTGAACTGATGGTAATGGTGAAACAGAAAGATGGCCTTCTGCTGCGCAGCCCGTTGAGGATGCCTCCCAGCATAACTGGTGAAAGCTTTTATTGTTGTAGTAGAGGGAGTGAGAGCTTTTAGCTTAGTATTGTAGAACTCTATTCTCTCCCCCTTCCTGGTGCGCTAATTTAATGCTGCTAGATCACCCCCCTCGAATGTCCGCGAGCGTCCGGTCGCCTTCTCTAGCAAGCTCGAGATCTTTCGGTGAGCCTCTCGCGTCTGGGAGCCTGCAAAAAGTTTCGGGGGCCGGAGATTCTGGCGGGGATCCTTCGACGCTCAAGTCAGTGCTCTGGGCAATAGCCGTGAGCTTGAGGAAGCTCGAAAGAAAAAGAGAGAGAGGCTCAGAGAAGAGCTCTCTGTAAGCGAGAATGAGCGTTTAGGTTTGTAATGAGTGCGTTACCGAGTTATCAGTTCTCAGTTCCCTGGTCGGGGGTCCCTCTTACCCATTTTATAGGTGTATGGAGTCTATCTGATTTGAGTGGTTGAGGCCTCATAATGATGAATTTGGTGGGTGAAGTGTCAGAGTTGATGTCTATGAGGCTTGGGGTGCTGCCACTTGTAAGAGCATTTAAGGTGATGGCAGCAATGGCAGAGCTTGCTTCCTTCTTTAGCATATCAGGGCTGCAGGTTAAATCCCATCAAAGTGGGTGGCTGCAGCTGGTTGGTGGGTCAAGTTCGGTCAGAGTGGGTGGCCACTTGATTTGATCGCTACAGGGAAGAGAGATAAAAGGTGGTGGAGTCTTATCACCATCACAAGCCACACATCCGTTTAGGATAGAAGAGTTGGGAGTTGAAGCCAGCTGTCCCTTGGAGAGCGTTGATTATAAAGTGCTTGCATGACACCATTCATAATGATGCCGAGGCCGAGGTGGCCAAGCACTATTCATGGCCAAGGCTGAGATGACCGAGCACTATTCATGGCCGAGGCGAGATGTCTATGTCCGGGAAGAAGCTAGAAGCCGGAACGAATATGGAGGCCGGCACGAGACGTCCGTGGTCGAGCTGAGGTGTCGGGACTAGGCTGAAGGCCAACTTGAATGAGAGGGCCGACTTAAATGAGGCGGGGCTGATTTGGAGGAGGCCGAGATGGGACGATGCCGAGGCCGAGCCGACTTGAATGAGAGGGCCGACTTGAATGAGGCGGGGCCGACTTGAATGAGAGGGCCGACTTGAATGAGGCGGGGCCAACTTGAATGAGAGGGCCAACTTGAATGAGGCAGGGCCGACTTGAATGAGAGGGCCGACTTGAATGAGGTGGGGCCGACTAGGGATGGTCGGGGCCGACTCGGCCGGCTTGGAGATGCCGGGAACGAGCGGAGCCGACTTGGAAAAGTCGGGGCCGACTCGGCCGACTGGGAGGTGCCGGGACCGAACGGGGCCGACTTGAAGAAGTCGGGGATGACTCGGCCGACTTGGAGATGCCGGGGCCGAGCGGGGCTGACTTGAGGAAGTCGGGGCTGACTCGGCCGACTTGGAGATGCAGGGCCGAGCAGGGCCAACTTTGGAAAGTCGGGGCCGACCAGGGATGGTCGGGCCGGCTCGACTGATTGGGAGGTGCCGAGGCTGAGCGGGGCCGACTTGAATGAGGCGGCGCCGACTTGAATGAGAGGGCCAACTTAAATGAGGCGGGGCCTATTTGGAGGAGGCCAGGACGGGACGATGCCGAGGCCGGACGGAGTTGAATGAGAGGGCCGACTTGAATGAGGCAGGGCCGACTCGGCCGGCTTGGAGATGCCGGAGCCGAGCAGGGCTGACTTGGGAAAGTCGGGGCTGACTCTGCCGACTGGGAGGTGTCGAGGCCGAGCGGGGCCGACTTGGGGAAGTCGGGGCTGACTCGGCCGACTTGGAGATGCAGGGGCTGACTCGGCCAACTTGGAGATGCCGAGGCCGAGCAGAGCCGACTTGGGAAAGTCGGGGCCGACCAGGGATGGTCGGAGCCGGCTCGACCAACTGGGAGGTGCCGGGGCCGAGCGGGGCCGACTTTGGGAAGTCGGGGCCGACTCGGCCGACTTGGCGATGCTGGAGCCGAACAGGGCCGACTTGGGAAAGTCGGGGTCGACTCAGTCGACTTGGAGATGCCGGGGCGGGGCCGCCTTGGACTTCTCCCTTTCTTTGTGTCCGTGATGCTCCACTCCATTAAATGCTGGCTTACGTGGCAGCTATAAATGCCGGGGCTGAGATGGAGTGCCGGGGTGGGGCCGACTTGGACTTATCCCTCTCTTCACATTTGTGGGCTCCACTCCATTAAATGCTGACCTAAGTCCTTCTGCACCATTAAATGCTGGCACCATTAAATGCTCCAGCTCTTTGACTTGACTACCGGCCATTAATGACAGAAGGTGGCCCACGTGGCCCCTTTTTCTTTTTTGTTCTCTTTCTTTATCATGATGGAGCAATGCCGTGGAGAAAATGTTTAATGCCCATTGTGCCCTTCGAAAACAAAACCGAGTAGAACAGTGAGGCCGTTTAGGAATTAAGCCGTTCAGGAAGGCCTCCGCAGCCACCTAGAAAAATTATCTGAAATCGCTATCTTGAGAGGATGCCATCCAAAAATTGTTGTCTTTATTGCCCATGGGGTCAACTGGCCCCATTTTTTCAGGTGCGCCAAGACTTTTTATCAAAAGGTTATAACTGCCTTGAATCTTGGATTGCTCCTGCAGGGCTTGTAAAACTAAAAGGTTACTCACCTGCTGGCTTGTAAAGCAATTGAGCAAGCTGTAGTTCTGCAGAAATGGCTCATTGTGTGGAACAATATCTTAGAACGGTTGTACTGCATATAATGGTTTGTTCAGAGCTATGACGCTCCTTAAGGAAGAGGTTGATGAGTTGGTAGGAAATATTAAGGAACATGCATGTTGAGGTTCTGTTTTAACTTTTATTCAGCTGTCTACCAGGAAGTAAGTTGGGAGGAAGTATGCTGTTTGGGTTTCTGGAATTTCTTTCTAAGCAGCTCACGGGATCCCAGTTGTCGATAATAGCTCTGTTTGCAGATGATTTGATGCTGGCTGGGGAAGGATCGTTAATGGAAGCTTACAATCTTAAAGAAGCAAGCAAACTCTTCCGCATGTTTCCAGGCAAAAGTCAAAATTTTCTAAGCCTTCAGCGACCAGCTTGACGTTCGAATCCAACATGTGCCGAAATCCATTCTCTGTGAAGGAATGCTTGCATGGATAAGTATTTGGGCAATCCTCTTCTTCTGAGTTTGAAATCCTATGCTTATGATTTTGTCGTGAAAAAATTTTAGAATGAGCTCTTGGGATGGAAAGTTCAAACACTGTCGCATGCTGGGATGTTTGTTCGCGCTCATAAAATGTGGGGTTCCGTTTGTCTACTCTCTAAAATTTCACAGATCATCAGGGACTTCTAGTGGGGTTATCATGATGGTCAGAATCATATATTTTTAAATCATGGAAGCATCTTTGCAAACCTATGGGTTTTGATGGTTTGTAAATGGGATAGGGGGCCTTCTCTTAAACCCTAGCGCGCCAAGGGCAAAAGGTTTTAAAAACCAATTTCTTTCGTGAATGTCTAAGTGCAAATCTAGAAGATCTTGGACTGCTATATCTGGAAGAAGATGGGTTATTGACAATGGTAGAAATGTTTTCATTACCATGATCCATGACTTCCAAACCAAGAAGTCAACCATCTTACCCTCCATTAGGTGTATCTAAATTTACTGGCAATCCTCCCACATGGAACATGACTATTATCATGGAGTGCTTTTGTTGATAATGTGGCAAAAGTGGTTGGCAGGATGCGGCTGCCTCTATATCCATCTTCTAATCTGGATCATTTGATCTGGACTCTCCCAATGGTCGTTTTACTACCAAATCAGCTTATGAACTTTTGGCCTATCAATCATCTTCCTCTAATCAGCAAAACCTGCAGTAATTTTGCGATTCAATCTGGCATTGCGAAGGTATCCTTTCAATAATTAAAACTATTTTATGGCAGGCTTCGGTAGGAGCTCTTCCTGGTAGACATGACCTGCATATAAGAGGATACATATGATGGATTTGGTGTAGGAATTGCCAGACCGACAACGAGGCCGAAGAGGATTATTTTTAAATTTAGATAATTTTAAAGCCTGTCAATCTGCACGAATCTTCTAAAATAAATGAATTTAAATTGATTATTTTTAAATTTAGATTACAAATAGATCAATCCAATTAACCTATTCACAAATAAATAGAGATTTGGATTTACTTTCGAATCCAGTGGGTTACTGACTGCAAATTATTAGTCAGCTCCAAATACAGATTCTATTGATCTGTCTAAATTTCAAGGTTAAGTATGCTTTTCGTTTTTTGAATATTTATATATTATATTATATATTTTTAATTATATGCGTAATTGATGGGTGAGAATTTGAATGGATTGATCAATGATACTAGATTTATGTAAAATAAAATGGCTTGGTTCCACGTTAGAGTGCACATTATCAGTTTATTTATAACGGTCAAAAAATTTAAATAATTTTTATTTTCCTTGATGATATCTTGATTATAGTATTATATAATGCTATAATATTATTATATCCATCTTATTCTGAACTATACAATTTTATTATAGTTATAATAGTGTTTTCATGCAACATTACATATATTATATTATGATAATTGTAATAATATTTAAATATATTGAAGATGATATAATATAATATTATGTTATTATGCTATATATAATATGATATAATATTTTTATTTTTTGTTTCTTGAAATTGTAGGTCAACTTCTTGCACATCAACGAATGCGAATCGGTCGGCATATTTCTAAGTCGGCTTAGAGTTTAAATCAAAGTTGTCATTTTTGTTTCGGATTATGTTTCGGTTTAGCTTATGAAACGAAATATTTCGGTATCGGACCGTTTCGATGCTTCGTTTCAGAATATATATATATATATATATATAATAAAAAATTTATTCATAATTCATATTCTTTATAAATAATAATAACAACATAAAAATAAAGAGTTTAAGTTTTTAAGAATTTGAAATATATATATATATATATATATATAATGAAAAATTTATTCATAATTTATATTCTTCATAAATAATAATAACAATATAAAAATAAAAAGTTTAAGTTTTTAAAAGATGCGACTGTGGGGATAGGGTAACTAGAATTTTTTTTGTTATTATATATATATATTTTTAAAATGGCGATAGGGTAACTAGGATTTTTTTTGATATTATATATATTTTTTAAAATGGTTCTGAAAGGTTTAATAATTCATAAATTGGTCTTCAAAATATATTTTACCGAAACAGTCGAAACATACCGAAACGGCCGAAAATGGTCGAAATACGCCGAAACGCACCGAAACGATCGAAAAATCTTCCGAAACGAAACGTATTACTTATCTTTTCGGATAAGCTACCGAAACGAACGATCGAAACGAAACGAAATTGATAACTTTGATTTAAATGCAGCTTGACTTGCAACACTGTAATTGCATTGCAACTCAACATAAATAGGCTTGAAATAGAGGTTATTAATAACAATAATTCATAAATGCAAACTTTTTAATTTAGAGTTCAAATGTAAGTCTAATGCTCCGGGATCCCCACAAGCTTCCCATTCCGCTGTTTGAACTTCTACATCAGGTGGTTGTCTTTACGTCAACCTCTTCAGTCTTTACTAATGATTTAAAGTGCATCGGTTTCTATCCTAAAAGCTACCAATTTGCATTGTCATTTGCTTGAAATTCCTCTATTATTGTGTGGTTTATATTAAAGAACAATTTTTCCATTCAGAGGGTTAAGCAAGATATGTTCTTTATAATCTATTTTTGAAGCAATGTGTATAACTTTTAGAACACAAAATAACAAATTCCTAGGAAAAAGAAAACTAACACTATAAAGTACAGATAAAAGAAACTAGATTGAAAAAAGGAAAAGAAAAAAGAATAAACTAATCGACAACTTAATCCAACCATGCAGGCAAAATAAGTATCATTTCAACATCGAGGTTTCGATTTCTTCTAGACTCGATAGCTTGGAGAAGTGAATCCACCGTTGGTCACCAGCATTTCCACTTGTGAACACCATACCCTGGATAAGTGAATCCACCACTGATCAGCTCTCGTGCCATGATCATGTATGCTTGTTGAGTTAAATGAATTCCGTCCCAACTTATATGTTGAGCACGATTGGCACATGCGGAAGTTCGCAGAGTACCACACAATTTGGTGGCATCAAAGTTATATTTGCCACCACTTCCACAGCAGGCTTTCATCAATGAATTCTCGTCAAATCCTACAATTAAAATGTTTATGTAAATTAATTTCATACATTTATAATGTGAGAATAGAAATCAAGAATGATGTGATGATATGCTGATTTATGAAAAATGGCATTTACCTAAGGCCACCGCATTGTCAAGAAGATGCATGAAGGCATGATAGTAATCTGCATACATGATGATAACATGAGGATATGACCTCCTCAACTCTTGTATGGCTTCTTGAAGTTTTAAGTAATGGAACATTGCAAAGGCATTTAGCCCTTTGAGGCACATCTTGTTGTCGTAAGCTTCTGGATCGGAGGAATGCATTGCTGTCAAGTAGCATGGCATACATCCGATTGGAAAATTCCCAGGAATGACAAGTTGAGCAGCTCCCATGTCAATCAGTTCCTAAGCATTACAAAACACAAATAAAAATTCTAGCACATACCATCATGAAGAGATGATAGCAGGATCATTCCAATAAATTATTTGTTTCAAGCATGAAGAAATAAATATTTCTTATGCATGAAAATGTCATCATAATGAATCAACATTCAATTGGGATGTAAAAATAATGCACTGCAATCTGGCGATAGTGATATTACGTAACACACTTAAATAGTGTATATTATTTTACAGAATTATTAAAAGTGATGAAGATTTGATGATATAACCTAGCACTACGTACTTTGGCAAACATGATATCCTAATCATTCTTTTTTATCATAAGCAAATTGTTATTCGTATAACTTCTTCATATATTTCTATTGAAGAGAAGCTAAATTTACCTTGGCAGCAGTTGCTATGCTTTGCACAACATGTGGAACATAACTCATCACCTCGGTGACAGATTTTCCTCCAAAGAAAGCATAGTTGTAGTCATTGCCTCCGATCTCTCCCACCAGAAAAAGTGCATGCTTAAGCTTTTGAGCACAGTCTGCAATGCCATGAAGCAACAAAAAATTGAGAAAGATTGAGCGCAAATATACAGTTGTATTTAAAATCTTATTGCTAAAGTGAATTACTTTTTTTTTAAAAAGTTGGAATGATACACAGATGAAAAGGTGGAAGAAATATTACGAATACCTGTCTGTGAGGAGCAATAGAAGCAATGTGGTCCTTGAACCATTGAAGTTGAACATTAAGAGAACTATTAGTAAAAGGCAAGGAGATGCCCCTTTCCTCGAAGAAGGAATGTTCAAGTGCAGTGGCTCCAGCCACAGCAAAATTGACTCCATGGTTGAAATCAGCCTTCCTCTCCAAATAAGGATTGACGAGTGAAAGATTCAATGACAAAGCTGAAAAAACATAAAATTCAGAATTTATTTTTTTTTTTTTTTTCTCTCCAATGTGCGAATATATAGATTTTCTTGAATATTTTGTTTCATAGGTAGGGAACAGTAAAAGTAAAATAGGGTATATCCCTAATGAGATAATCTGTTTCGTTCTTCTAGATCATATGACCTCCGTTGGCACCCAACTCAACCTATCGCTACTCCAGAAATCAAAAAATAAAATTAAAGACACTATTCGATGCAAAATAAAAAAAAAGCTAAACTATAAAATTAACCTCTATACTTATACTTAGGGGTTGATCACTTTGGTCCTTAAACTTTTAAAAAGTTATAAAAATAATCCTAAACTAATTGTTTTGTTTTACTTTAATCCCTATCGTTAAATAGAGGAGATACCGTTTATTTTTATAGCAACATAGGTAGCAGCACACGTGGCATCCAAGTAGCAAAAATAAATTTAAAATCCATAATTAACCCATTAACCTATTATTTAATAATTTAAATAATATTAAAAAATATTAAAAATAATAAAAATAATCTTCTTCGGCCCTCGCCTTGATTTGCCCTAATCCGTACCTGCTGCGCTCCCCTTAGGGCAAGTCAGGGTGAGGGGAGATTATTAGTTAGTTATGGATTTCAAATTTATTTTTACTATTTATGCTATGGATGCTACATGTACCGCTACGAATGCTTTCTAAATAGGATAAAAATAAATGGCGTCTTCCCTATTAACGACATGAACTAAAGTGATATAAAACAAAAAGTTAAGATTATTTTTATAACTTTTTTATGAGGACCAAAGTGACATAACCCCCTAAGTACAAGGGTTAATTATGTAGTTTAGCCTAACAAAAATTTCAATGTTACAAAAAAGTAAAAATTAAAATTAAAGACACTATTCGATGCATAATAAAAAAAATTTCTTCCTTTTCTATTAAAGATTTCTTTCTGGTATTAAAGAGATAGCATTAAAGAAAAGAAGAGAAAAGAAACGTAGCATTAAAGAAAAGGAAAAACTAAAGAAAGGAAATGCAGCGGAAACGTGGCTTCCATAACCACATGCGGTGACATATTAAAAAGAGAGAAAACGTGGCCTGTTTTGGTTTTCGATTTTCTCGCTTATGGTCTTTCCGTTCTCTCACGGGATTTAAAATCTGGATTGGTTGAATTTTAAATGCATTTATTATCTGTTTAATGTTTTATTAAATCATGTAACATGATTTATTTTTATCATTTGTTTCTTAAGTTTAAATTTTTGTATTAAAATACGCCTCCTGAGTCTCTATGCCTACGGTGTTTTGCATAGACTGGCCCAAGGGAATAATGAGCTACGGCCGGACGTGTTTTAATTAACAAAAATTTTTTTTAAGATGATAATTTTAAAATTCATTAAATAGATAATTGAAATGTTGTCTCCTGTTCTGCATACTAGATTTATTCTATGCATGAATTTGGTGGTAGTGTGAAAATCACAGTGCAAATCCTTTCAAGGTCTGATTGGTCAGTTGGTGTCTAGAAAGGTAAAGAGATTGTGGTTACTTAATTGGTTCCGTTGACTGACCTAAGGAAAGCAACGGGGGACCCCCACTTCTCTTTCACTGGCCTGGCCAATTTGACTAACTCAGATCTTGATTTGGAAATGTTACGTTGATTAAGATCACTACCTAATAATCATGCTAAATTGGTTAATCTATATGCATATGGAATTCAATGTCATGTGATCAATATGATTTTGATTAATTGAGGAGTAGCCACAGCATCTTTGATTAATCAAAATTATATATTGAGTTGCAAAGATCACATAAGGTTAGATGACATTAATTGTGACTAATTATATTAATGTAATGAATCTTATCCCACAGGAATTTTTGTTGCACTAATATAATTAATTAGGATGCGATAACAAATTATTTTCTTAATTACCCACAGGAATTAAGAAAGGAATATAATTTGTTAGTCACATCATTAAGCTAATGAGTCTATTTGAGTATAATAACTTAGCCCACAGGTAGTTATTGTATGTTATTGATTCATGTTATTGCATGTTTACATTGGTAAAACATGACATCAAGTTATATGCCTCAAATTCAATTACATGAACATGATTTTATTTTTATGCAGCTATTTTGCCTGTTAATATTTCTGATATGAAATGTGACATTCCCGATTTAAGTGGTGATAATTATAAATTATGGAAGGAGAGAATTCTTCTTCAATTAGGGTGCATGGATATTGACTATGCTATCAGGAAGGATGAACCACATTCAGTTACATCTACTAGCACTCAGGCTGAGATTGCTGCGTATGAACGATGGGAACGGTCCAATCGCCTCAGTATGATGTTCATACGTACTAAAATTTCTGCTAGTATACGTGGTTCAATTCCTGAGTGCAAAAATGTCAAGGAACTTCTGAAGGCTATTGATGCACAATTTGAGTCTTCAGATAAGGCAATGGCTAGCACCCTAATGACAAAATTATCATCAATGAAGCTCACTACGGTTGGAGGTGTGCGTGAGCACATCATGAAGATGAGGGACATTGCGGCTCAGTTGAAATCCCTAGAGGTTGAGATGTCAGAATCTTTCTTGGTGCACTTTATTTTGAGCTCACTCCCACAGCAATATAGTCCCTTCAAAATATCTTACAATACACATAAGGACAAATGGTCAATTAATGAACTTCTGACCATGTGTGTTCAAGAGGAAGGGAGGCTGATTTTAGAAATGGGAGAAAGTGCACATTTAGTCACTCAGAGAAAGACTAAAGCTCCCAAAGCCAAACGCAAAGGAAAGGGTAAAGTATCCATCCATACAGAAGACAAGAAGGAGTCCAAGTGCTTCTTTTGCAAGAAGAAAGGGCATATAAGAAAGATTGTCTCAAATTCAAAGCTTGGCTTGACAAGAAAGGTACTCTAACCTCATTCGTATGTCATGAATCCAATTTGGTTATATGTCATAACACATGGTGGATTGATTCTGGTTCTACAATCCATGTTTCAAATACCTTGCAGGGTTTTCTAAATCAAAGGAAACCATTGGGAAGTGAACAAAGCATCTATTCAGGAAACAAGATGGGTTCACATGTGGAAGCAATTGGAACGTGCAGACTTATTTTACATTCTGGTTTTGTTTTGGATTTGGAAAAGACATTTTATATTCCAAGTTTCTCTAGAAATTTGATTTCAGTGTCAAGGCTTGTACCAGCAGGATACTCCTTTAATTTTAATAAAAGCTCTGTTGATTTATTTTATAAATCTAAGCTTATTGGGAATGGTACATTGTCAGACAATCTTTTCCAAATCAATTTGAAAAATAATACCACCTATAATGTGATGCACGCCCAAACTGGTATGAAAAGATGTGTTATAAATGAGAATTCCTCTATTTTGTGGCATCGGAGATTAGGTCATATCTCCATTGAGAGAATTAAAAGATTAGTAAAAGATGGAGTACTTGATACTCTTGATTTTACTGATTTTGCACTTGTGTGGACTGCATAAAGGGAAAGCAAACCAACAAGTCCAAGAAAATGCCAAGAGAAGTTCGGAAATACTGGAGATCATACATACGGATATCTGTAGCCCAGATATGGATTCGTATGGTCAGAGATACTTCATCTCATTTATTGATGACTATTCACGATATATGTATCTCTACCTACTTCATAATAAGAACGAAGCATTAGATGCCTTTAAGGTATTTAAGGCAGAAGTAGAGAAACAATGCGGCAAGCAAATTAAAATCGTGAGGTCAGATAGAGGTGGAGAATATTATGGTAGATACACTGAGAATGGACAAGCACCTGGTCCGTTTGCTCGGTTTCTTGAAGAAAATGGAATTGTTGCACAATACACCATGCCAGGGTCTCCTGACCAAAACGGTGTAGCTGAAAGGAGAAACCGGACATTATTGGACATGGTAAGGAGCATGATTGTCAGCTCTAACTTACCTAAATCCTTGTGGACTGAAGCTCTTAAAACTGCTGCGTATATATTGAATCGGGTTCCAACCAAGGCTGTTTCCAAAACGCCATTTGAGTTATTTAAAGGTTGGAAACCAAGTCTGCAACATATACGTGTTTGGGGATGCCCATCTGAAGTAAGAGTCTATAATCCACAAGAAAAGAAACTAGACCCAAGGACTATTAGTGGATACTTTATTGGATATGCTGAGAAGTCCAAGGGTTATAGATTTTATTGTCCATCTCACAGCACTAGGATTGTGGAATCAAGAAATGCAAAATTTCTTGAGAATGACTTGATCAGTGGGAGTGATCAATCTCAGTATTTGGCTTCTTCTGAGAAAGATCATTCAGTTATTCCAGCTTCCACTTCAAGTGAGGGATTGGTTGTTATTTATAGCACTCCTCAAACTCAATTAAGTGCCCAACAACCAGTCATTGAGATTTCACAAGCTGATGGTAATCTAGAAGATCGTGTTGTTCATCAACAATCAGTTGTGCAAGATACTCCTCAAGAGGTCATTGACACAACATTAAGAAGATCAACTAGAATAAAGAAATCAGCAATTCCTAGTGATTATGTTGTGTATCTACATGAATCTGACTATAACATTGGAGCCGAAAATGATCCTGAAACGTTTTCACAAGCCATGAGTTCTAAGGAATCAAACTTGTGGTTCAATGCCATGAAGGAAGAGATGGAATCTATGGCATCTAATCGAGTCTGGGATCTTGTTGAGTTGCCTGATGGTGTAAAAGCCATTGGATGTAGATGGATCTTCAAAATAAAGAAAGACTCACAAGGCAACATTGAGAGATATAAAGCAAGACTCGTTGCCAAAGGATTCACTCAGAGGGAAGGAATCGACTACACGGAGACATTTTCTCCTGTATCCAAGAAAGACTCTCTCCGAATAATTATGGCATTGGTAGCTCATTTTGATTTTGAGTTACATCAAATGGATGTGAAGACCGCATTCCTTAATGGAGATCTAGAGGAAGAGGTTTACATGAAACAACCTGAAGGATTTTCCTCTAGTGATGGTGAGCATTTGGTTTGCAAACTTAAGAAATCCATATATGGATTGAAACAAGCCTCACGTCAGTGGTATTTAAAATTTCATGATGTGATCTCTTCCTTTGGTTTTGAAGAGAACATCATGGATCAATGTATATACCAGAAGGTTAGTGGGAGCAAAATTTGTTTCTTGGTCCTATATGTGGATGACATTCTACTTGCAACCAATGATAAAGGGTTGCTACATGAGGTGAAACAATTTCTCTCTAAAAATTTTGATATGAAAGATATGAGTGAGGCATCTTATGTCATTGGCATTAAGATCCATAGAGAAAGATCTCGAGGCATTTTGGGATTGTCTCAAGAAACTTATATCAATAAAGTCTTGGAGAGATTTCGGATGAAAAATTGTTCACCAAGTGTTGCACCTATAGTGAAGGGTGACAAGTTCGCTTTGAACCAGTGCCCTAAAAATGAACTTGAACGGGAACAGATGCACAACATTCCATATGCTTCAGCTGTTGGAAGCCTAATGTATGCTCAGGTTTGCACAAGACCTGACATTGCATTTGCAGTAGGAATGTTGGGAAGATATCAGAGTAATCCAGGTTTAGACCATGGAGAGCTGCTAAAAAGGTCATGAGGTATCTTCAAGGGACCAAGGACTACATGCTCATGTATAGACAAACTGATCATTTGGAGATAGAGGGCTACTCAGATTCGGACTTTGCTGGCTGCGTTGATTCTCGGAAATCAACATCAGGATTATATTTATGTTAGCTGGTGGAGCCATATCATGGAGGAGTGCAAAGCAGACCTTGACTGCTACCTCTACTATGGAAGCGGAGTTCGTTGCTTGTTTTGAGGCTACATCGCAAGGTGTATGGTTGAAGAGTTTCATCTCAGGGCTTAGAATTGTTGACTCCATTACTAGGCCAATTAAACTGTACTGTGACAATTCAGCTGCTGTATTTTTGGCTAAAAACCATAAGAGTGGTAGTCGAAGTAAACATATCGACATTAAGTATTTAGCCATAAGAGAACGTGTTAAAGAGAACAAAGTGGTCATAGAACACGTTAGCACTGAATTGATGATAGCTGATCCTTTGACTAAAGGCATGCCAATTAAGAAGTTTAAGGATCATGTGATAAGAATGGGAGTTGGTTCCATGATATAATTGTATGGATAACAATTTGTACAAAGAAACTCTTATTTCAATTATTTGTTTATTTCTCATTCAGGTGTACACGTTATATGACTTTTGAGAAATGACAAACTTTTCTTTTGGACTCTGAATAAACATATGGTTTATTCATTATGTTATGTTGTCACATTTGGAATAGTGGTAAAGAAATTGAATGCATTGTAATACATAGAAGATAATACTCAATTATAGAGGACCTATCGCTATGATTCATGTATTTAGTTTCTTGTTCAGTGTTGATAAAATATACGGACCAAGTGGGAGAATGTAATAACCCGTCTTTAATGGTCCTAATTTTATTACTAACGTTTCACTAATTAAAAGTGATAACAGCCCCCCCTTAAATGTTGAACGCTGCTTGATGGGAGCATGCGGTGAAGGGATTTGAGTATAAATAGGGAACCCTTCCTAAGGCTTTCAACAAGGTTATCGAAAGAAAACCTAAATAAGCGGAGGCATTGAGTCCCTGATCAAGAGCACATCCTGAGGGCATACACCATCAGAATGCGATGGCTCATTGATTGGAAGAACTCAATCAAGATCCATCGAGAGGAGGAAGATCAATCAAGATCATCGAGAGGAGGAGGAAGATCAATCGAGAGGAGGAAGATCAAGATCCCTAGAGAAAGGAAGATCAAGATCCCGTGCAGCTGATTCAAGGAAGATCGAATTCCTTACCCTCATCGGAAAGAAAATTAATAATAATGGCTGGAGGTATTTATCGATCTTATATAAATATATTGATACCGTAGCATATTTGATATCGTGATCAATATATTTAAATTAAGTTTTACATGCGATGGGCACAAAAGCGCCGCCCATGCCCTCGCGAAGGAGGTTTCCGGTGTTGGCAATGGAGTCTCTGAAGCTATATATGGCCTCTATGTGGCATCCGTCCCCCTTCTTAAGAAAAGCCGAAGTCTGCGAGAATAGCAGCGAAAGAGAAGGAAGAAGACCTTGGAAGAGTTGACAAGTGCCATCGGATCGCCCTTCGCAGTGTCTGCAAGGGAGAGAGAACGAGAGAAGTTCGTGATGGACGAGCGTGGGAGAGTTCTCCCTTTCCTTAAAAAGAGAAGAGTTCTTAACGTGGTCGTCTACGTTAGTATCCTAATAATAAAAGGAGATTTGATCTTAGGTGCCGTTTGGATTGCTAATTATCAACAGAATCCAAATGTATCTAGAAATCTTAGTCCCTATCTTCTATGGTCTAATAGAAAATCTGGTCACGAAGCTGTCGTTGACGAGTGGGTCAGTTGTATATATATATATATATATATAGTGTGTTATACGATCCCTGGTACCGTATCGTGACCCAACCTCCAGAACGGAAGAACTCCTACAGTTAATCCTATTCTGCTTTTACAATGGATGAAACATAGAAGACTCTAAACTTGATTGATCGTTAAATGTTCTAGAACTTGGTTAATTCCTTTGGAAGAGTTATCTGAAACTTTGAAGATGTACTCTGGAAACTGAACAGTCTCTTAGGAAGGTGAATAATATTTATCTTGATGCATGAAGAGTTGAACTGAGAAACTGTCACGTAGGAAAGTGAATAGTTATCTTGATACGTGAAGAGTTGTATTTATTGAAGTACAAGATATTGCGTGCTTTAGCACAGAAGTCAAAATTCAGTCCATACAAAACTTATCTCCCTTCACGTGTTATATATATATATATATATATATATATATATATCATACTTTCGCATATCCTATATCTTTTCTACTCCTTTCTAGCCTATCATATATACTTCCACGCAGCCAACGTTTCTGGTGTCACAGCATAATTATCCTACATTTTTCCTTACACTTAAGGAAAAGAATAATGAATTGTTGGAAAATAAATTTGTTTTTACAAAAACTCCTCCTTGGAAATTGCTAAAAGCATGAATCTAAAAAATTTAAATACACAAAAAAATTAAAATCAAAAGAAGATGAGAATCGTGCCTGAACTGAGGTGAGGTGTCATGTGAACTTGAACTCTACTTAGTGTTGATTATATATATCTAAAAAAATTATAGTGGATTAAACCTTGAACTAGGTCCTTGACTCAGACTTCTACTAATCACACACACAGTATGAATCAATTGAGTTTAAGTGGTCAGAGCATATTAAAGGTCTTGCGCTTAGTACCTTAATTTTTTATGAGAATTTCTTAACGTTAGCCTAGACCTTTAGTCACGGTGTAATATGACAATTCTTATATAGGTGAATCCTTAAAGACTATTTGTGACTAATACTCTGCAGATAACCTACCTTGAATCCATAAAGAGTATAACTCAATCTTACACAGATTTATTTTGTCACTTTATAAGAGCACTTATTGTAGGAATAGGATGAGATTTTTTTAATTTTTTATTTTTTTAAAATTGTGCTATAACACAATCACTTAATTAGTTTCGTTTCTACCATATTGAATCTCTTTCATGGGATCTCAAATCAAAGGTTGGATATTCACTGTTGATGATCAAATAATAGGCTTAACTACTGGTGATGTGCCCTAGGCCATCAGGATATTTGCTATCATTTATGCTTTTATCTTTATTTAATAAACCATTTTATTTATCATGTTATTATTTATGTTCTTCTAATGTGATAAAAAGGTTTCCCTTGGATAGTTTATTCTTCCTTATATCATTAAAGTATGTGACTTAAATAGTGAAACTATAAGGTGATAAGAATACTATTCTAAATTATCCCTAATTATTCATTATATGGAACGATAATAAAGTAAGATTAGTATGTTGGTTGATTGATGATCACATTTTACTGGTCATGGATATGAGATATCAAGTCAACACATAGATACATGTAAAAGTACATTGTATTGGATCGACCCACCATGAGAGTATCATATGGATTATGTTATGAATACTTCTCTTCATGATGTTGTTATTTTAGTCCTTTTACCTGATGACACTATGGATCCCTACATAGTGAATTTCATGTTTTGATACGGCTCTTCATCATCTTTAACCAGATGATCATAAGACTGTGATTGGATATGGAATAAACTACGTTGAGGGATATGAGTGTTCGTGAAGGAATTTATCCCTCTCATTAATTTGAGAGAGATATTTTGGGCCCTCTTGAAGAGTGAGACTGAGAAAAGTACATGGCCATGCCCAAATGAATTAATAGAAGTTATCGATAATATTTGGTTTATTCAGTCAAACTCTGGAATCAAGAAAACTTGTGATTAAACAATCTATGAGTGATGTGATCTATGCCTCATACTTAATCACTAAATATCGTGTGACAAAGGGACTAGATAATTGACATTTACTAGGTAAAGTCGGATCGACGATCTTTACTCAATTTGGGTAGACATAATGTCTTGCTAGAGACCAATTATGTCTTGTGGGCCGGAAAGGGTTTTAGTCCTACTGCCAACATTGAGTGAACCTACAGGGTCGCACACAAGGAATGACGCATATGGGTTATGGGTTTAATTTATATAAACCCAGTAAAAATTATTTATATATTTATTATTCTTAAGTATTTAAGATTAATAAATATAATAAATAATAATTTTCACTATTATGTCTTTTAGGAATCTTAATCAGATTAGGAGTCCCATTAATGAGAAGATGTATCTTTTAGGAATCCTAATCAGATTAGGAGTCCCATTAATGAGAAGACGTGTCTTTTAGGAATCCTAATCAGATTAAGAGTCCCATTAATGAGAAGACGTGTCTTTTAAGAATCCTAATTAGATTAGGAGTCCCATTAATGAGAAGATGTGTCTTTTAAGAATCCTAATTAGATTAGGAGTCCCATTAACGAGAAGACGTGTCTTTTAGGAATCTTAATTAGATTAGGAATCACGTGTCTTTTAGGAATGAATCCCATTAATGAGAAGATGTGTCTTTTAAGAATCCTAATTAGATTAGGAGTCCCATTAATGAGAAGACGTATCTTTTAGGAATCCTAATTAGATTAGAAAACCCATTAATGAGAAGATGTGTCTTTTAGGAATTTTAATTAGATTAAGAGTCCTATTAATGAGAATATTCTTTTCTATGAATAGGATATTTTTATTATAAATAGACGTTGTTGCTCTCATCCAAAATAGACGACGCTTGCCGTCAACATTGGATTTGCAGAGAAACTCTGCGCACCAAAATATATGAGAGCCTTTTAGTGAGATTATTTCTGAACTAATCTAGAAGAGTTCTAGAGAGTGCTAGCACACCGACTCCCATTGTGAAGTGGTCATTCGTGTGGATACCGTAGAGGGAGTTGTGGTTTCGTAGCGCCTAAAGATCTGTCTCATCAAAACAAAAATTTTTTTTTTTTTCTCACATAAGGTACGATTCTCATTCCCTAATCAATTTAATTGAAACACATGGATCCTTATAGGGATTTAGGTTATTTTTCCGATGCATATCTTTAGTATTAGACCCCTAAATTCCCAACATTAACTCCATTCCCCTCGATGATTCTAGGACTTCACTCCTAGATAATTTCTTAATTAATTAATTTGTCAAATTCTTCTATGATCCAATGACATAACATTATTTTTGGACTAAACCTTAAATAAGATAATCAAATAAAGATATATTAGAATTGAATATCCAAATACAAGATAAACAATAAGTTGGATATTCTAACAGTCATGAGATTATTTAGTAAATTATAAAAAATTTTATTAAATCTCATGGCAAAAAAATTTAAAAAACTCAAAATATGCACCTTACTTCTCCCCATAATCTCATTCATAAGAAAAATTGGATTAGATCTCAAATTTTGTTTTTTAAAGTCATGAAGTACTAGCTTATGTGGAAACTTTCAAGAGTAGGAGAAATTTTTTTCCTACTAATCTAAACAAGCACCTTAGAAATGGATTGCTTGGTGCACAGCTATGAGTAGAGGGTACAGGAGGACACTTTCAATATGCAAAGATCTTATGGCCACAAAATGTCCCGTGATATTGACAAAGCAATATAATAACTCATGGGACAAAGCAATATAATAACTCATGGGTTAGGATAATTGAGCTATAACTGACAGCCAAAGATCAGCAATAATACCATTTGTAGGTTTCCGTAGGGTTTTGATAATAACAAGAAGGGGGTGCGATAATTATAATCAAATGCAAATGGATATTATATATAAGTTAATCATACACAATAATGTTTTTAAAGTAAGATAGTACAAAATATGACTTTTTCTTCGGTTATGAGAACAATGGTGCAAGCACCACCTACATAAGAAAACAAAAGGTACACTACACTAGCTGGATTGATTGTTTCTTCTAAAAGTCATAAGGACTTCAGCATTTTTAATAAAATGAATTAATCAATTAGCATATCATAAAAGGTAAACTAGCAAAAGAAAGAATATGACAGTAGTATAGACATGTATGCCTTTCACATAAATAATGTTTATTATCTAATTTAAGGAATGATATGCATAATACCTATAGTAGTAGATGAAAAATTCAACATTATGCTGTTGTGTTACTAAGAAATTTTTTATCCATTTGAAGCTTGACATAAATCAAGATACGAAACAATGATGATTCATGATCTTCACACAATTAGACATTATCTACGTAGCAGCAGCAAACCAGTGACGACAACCATTAATTATCTATAAATGTTCAATAAAATAGTCACAAACGGCCAAATTGGATGCAAGTGGAAGTTTCCAGGAAAGTGGCAGTTTATGATATAAAATAGCTTGTGAAAGAATGCAGCAATGTTCACATTAAGAAGTCAGCCATGAAAAAAAAAAAAAAAACACAGGAAGGAATAAACCATCAAAAGAGTATTGTATACATTATATATGCACACCATAAGCATCTACTGGTATTTCTTTTAAAAATATATAAATAATATTATGCGTAAGCATGTCATTGACTCATTATTGAAGAATAATCTTAAAACAGATTACTAAAAATTCATATAGAAAACTTTTCTCATTAGAAAACCTATATTTTCTTCCCATAACAGTGGTATCAACATGAAAAATTTAAATTGCTTAATTTTGGTATAGTCTTAGGTGTCTTTGAATTAATAAAGTCAAAAATTCATGACTGTTGAATCACATCCAATCTCAAATATGAATAATCAAGTCCCCTTTTTCTTCTCTAAGAGAGAGGTAATGCAACACAGAATGTTCATAACACCCATCTTTAAGGTCCGTATTGATATGTAGTTTATCTATATAAGGCGAACATTAACATTAATTAAAAAATTTAAATTGCTTGACATCAAGTTTGAATTTTAAGTTTTAAATTCAAGATATGTCTCTTTTTTTCACTCAAAAAATAATTTCTAAGATTTGTGGACAGATTCAAAAGTAGAATTTTTTTCCCCAATGACTTACAATGAAAATCCTAGCAATTTCTAGAAAAAAGAGAAAACTAGTTCTTAGCTTTTGAAAAATATTTTTGTTCTTACAAAAACTCCTTCCTAGAAATTGCTAGAAAATTTAATCTAAAAAATTTAAATACACAAAGAAATTAAAATAAAAAAAATGAGAATCATGCCTGGACCAAGGCGTGTTAGACACTGCCTTAAGAACTAGTTTTCTTCCCTTCGTATAGGTTGTAGGCGATCTATCCTTAAGGTACAACGATCTGGCTCGATCCGAACCTCTTATCATGAACATGATTGTATAGAGGTGCAATCCAATGACTCTTTCAGATGCCGAAGAAAAAGATAAACAATAGCAATAAAAAAAATAATACAATAAAGGAAAAAAGAATTTTCTTCCTAAGCTCTGATTGATCCATCCTTCAATCCTAAATCGATGAGCCTATTTATAGGCTTAGCTCAGAAAACTCCAACGGCTTAGCCCATAATAGCTTTAAAGGCCTGATAAATGTTATCCCAAATTATGTGCTTAAAAGATAAATTGTTTAGGCATTTATGCGAATATTGCCACATAGCTGTGCGAGCGTTCATGCACACAAGCGCTCGCACATGGCAAACGTCCATTAGTGGACGACGTTTCACCCTTTCTTTTATTTATTTATTTTTTATTGAAACTTTTTTCCAACATGAATCACGTATAGGAGGATTTCAAATAGGGAAAGGCTAAGGACAAAGAGAAAGAGGTGGCAGATGGTTGCAAGCAATAATGATAATAGAAATGCAATCAACCAAAGAGGACGAGGATGTTGTAGAAGCCAAGGCCGTGGACATGGTGGAAATTCAAGGTGAAGGGTATGATAAATCTCAAAACTGTATTTGCAAAAAAATTAGCTAGCCATTATACTTTTAAAGTACTACTACAAGAAGATGACAAGGAAGAGCCTGTCTTATTGTTGGCTTACAATATATAACTCTGAATCTTGTGACTCCACCATCTGATATCTTGACGCTGGAGTCTTAAATCATATGTGTGAAAGGAAGGAGTTCTTTGTTGATCTTAATACGAGTTATTATGGCAATATCACTTTTGATAATCTCTCGCAAATCACAGTTAGAGGCAAAGATAAAATTCTCCTTGAACTCTTGAACTCAAAGATAGTGAGCAAAGATATATCTACAATGTTTATTATGTTTCAGGCATTAAAAAAAAATATTTTGAGTTTAGGCCAATTGCTTGAGAAAGGCTATGATGTACAGCAATAATGTGTTGATTACTCATGTGAAGATGGTCAAGAATAGAATTAATGTTTCCATTGAACTTGTGTGTTAGTCAATCAAATTGCTTCAAGGATATGGTTGGTCATCAATTCATACTTTGGCAACATCAATATAGGCACTTAAATTTTGAGGCTTTAATTTGAAGCTTTTAGAGAAGAATGACATGGTGATGGGCTTGCTAAATGTTGATCGCCCAAGCAAGTTATGTGAAGTTTGCATCATAGGAAGACTTTCAAGAGAAGAAGTTCATAAAGAGTAGCCCAAGGACCTAGTCTAGCATATTCAAATGTTTTGTGGATCCATCGTGCCTATGACAACTGGTAGTTACAGATGATTACAGCTGCAAGACTTGGGTTCAGTACTTACTAAAAGAAGAGAAAGCAATTCAAAAATCTAATTGAAAAACAAATTAAGTGGTTGCCATATAAAGTATCTTAAAATAGATAGAGGTGATGAGTACACCTCAGAAAAATTTAAAATTTTTTGTAAAGATAATGGGACTGGTTAGTAGCTTATTGTGCCTCAAATAATATAACAAACCAATGTTGCATAGAGGAAAAATAGAACTATTCTGAACATGGTTAGATGCATGCATGTTGATATTTGGAGAAAAATTCATAAAGAATTTTAAAGAGAAATGCAATACTTGTATTGTTTATCTACTCAGTAGGTTTTCTACAAAACAAATTCGTAATGTTACACCCAAAGAAGCATGGATCATGCGCAAGCCTAGAGTTAAATCATTTGAGAATTTTTGGCGATGTTGCTTATGTCCAAATATATGAAGAAAAGAGAATGAATAAAACTTGAAGATAAAAGTCAAAAGTGCATCCTGTTAGACTATGGCAAGAGTTCCATCGGTTACAAATTGTATAATATTACACCAATAATGTTTTGATGTCAAAAGACATTGAATTTGATGGAAAGCACTTACGGAATTGAAAGAATGAAAAGCAACAAAAGAAAATAGAAATTAAAAAATGAAGAAGGGCAAAAGATAAGAAAAGTGAAAAACAAAATTTGGAGATGTCATCACCTCCTCATGTTGCAATCTAGCCCATAACTAGTGATTCATCCAGTCCATTTGTATGGAAGATAAGAAGTAGCCAAGACACATTCAGTGTCACACAAAAATTGATGTTGAAGACGAGTTCACTATGCTATATCTTTTTGAATGCTATATCTTTCATAATAACTTTTGAAGAAGCTTATCAATAATCATAGTGAAGAAAAGTAAATGAATTGCATGCTATTATGAAAAATAATACTTGGAAGCTCACTAAAATTTTTCAAGGTCACAAAGCCATTGCTCCTTGAAAAAAAACTAATACTTGAAAATAATGAAACATGATACCTGGAAGAGTGCTATGTTTTATAAAAGAAAATTTGAAGCCTTACTATATGAAAAAAGCTTTGAAGGCTTGCTCCATGAAAGAATATTTGAAGCCTTACTCCATGGAAGAAGCTTTGAAGCCTTGCTATATGAAAGAAGACCTCTAGACTTGCTTCATTAAAGATATAAAGCTTTATTCTACTAAGGACTTGGAGCTTTATTTTATTGAAAATCAAAATCTTGCTTCATCAAAAAGTAGAGTCCTATTCTATCAAAATCCTAGAGCTTTGATCTATTGAAGATTTAGAGCCTTGCATCAAAACCTTAGAGTTTTACTCCATCAAAGTTCTAAAGCTTTATTTTATTGAAGATTTGGAACCTTACACTATTGAAGATTGGAACCTTACACTATTGAAGATTATAGCCTTGTTCCATCAAAAATTAGAACCCTACTCTATTGAAGACTTAGAACCTTAATCCATCAAAATCTTAGAATCTTACTTCATTAAAATTTTGGAGCCCTACTTCACTAAAGACTTAAAACTTTGCTCCACTTAAGTTCTAAACTTCTGCTCCATTGAATACTTGGAACCTTGCTCCATTGAAGACTAGAGCCTTACTCCATTAAAAATTAACTTATCAAATTTAAATAGAAGGTATGGCTAAAGTTTTATTGGAGATAAAGTTTAATATTATCGTATTTGATAAGAATCAAGGAGGATTAGTTAATATAAGATATTAATTTGAGATAGAAATGGAAATCTTGGGATCACATATATGTTTTATTATTAGTTCTACATAAATTGGATGGTATATCGACTCTAGAACTTGTCACATATATGTTTTATTATTAGTTCTCTCTCATGTATCAAAAGGTTTAATACTTTCAATTAGAATTAGTATTATATGAAATTGGGTGGATTCCAATAGCCACCTTCTGTGACAAAAAATTGATATATATTTAATATCCAGAAATATATTTTCTAATCCTATCCATATCAAATTGGGTTCACTATCAAGTAGCAAACTTTGAATTATGAACTTGAATTTGTTGGGGAACGCAGAATACCCCCAAGATCATGGCTATAACGTATATGAGTAATACAAAAAAAAAACATTTACCGTTCTAATCTAAGAGTATAAGATCATACATTCAGATTTGAACTTTTGATCACTTTGATTCGATTGCTCGACCTCAACCTTTAGCCTTTCGCCATATTCTCGAAAATACCTTCTTTCTCTCACAAGATGGTGGGATCTCTTGGCCATCCTAGGGTTTCTTATTTTTTTTCTCAAAAAAAAATGTTAACCCTAGCAACCAACTGAAAGGGTATTTATAGGGCTACAACAGGGACCAATAGCCAAATATGAAAAGGACTTCCTACGTAATTAAATATTCCAATCCTACCCGGGTTAGGATTCAATTACGTAAATTACAATTCATTCCACTAAAGAATTATAATTGTACTCCTAATCATATTCGGATTTATATTTTGAGCCTTTAATATTAAATACTTATTATCTCCTCACGTTAAGATTACAGATATTCACTAATTAAATTTAATTACTGATAATATAATTTAATTAGCTTTTATTATCCTTGAGACCTATCCACTTAACTTATTTGATGTATCAGATTCAAAATCCACTTGCAAGGTTTGATACAATCAAAACTTATAAGCTTCCTCAAGGGGATATCATCAATCCAATTTATCAGGACGTGGTTTCCTTCAACTATTAATATTCACCATATATAATGTTATTGCCCAACCCACTGAGTTTATTGACTCATATAGAATCTCACTCTATGTGTAATCAAAGCAATAATCACTACATACACGTGTCTAGAAATAGAATTCAGATTAAGAGCATAAGTAATCATAATATTCATGAGGTTTAAATTATTTTATAAAGTCAGTATAAAATAATTAACTCAACTGGGTCCTGTTCAATACACACAAAGTGTACTAGCACAAATAGTTAGAATAAACCATTCCCCGTAGTCAAGACAGACCTACTAAAAATTTGTGCTACAGTTCTACTGATGGTGTGTCCAATTCCATCTAAAACTGTGAACAATAAACTTGTATTCCAAAAGAACCGATGATCTAGTCTTCTGTGTGTAAGCCGTACTCTACACACTAGATCAAATACTCTTTGTAAATACTAGACACAGGCACATATATAGTAAATGGCATACATTGCTCAAAATGAATTCTCATTAAAATATAAAGACATAACATAAAGCATATCTTTTAGTGTACATCTCTATCAATCTCCCACTTAGACTCAAAGCAATGCTTGTACACATCTAACTCCCATGCCCTCTACATGTCTATCAAAAACTTTCGAAGTTAAACTCTTTGTAAAAGGGTCTGCCAGGTTATCCTTAGATGTAACCTTGGTCACCAGCACGTCACTTCTTTGCACGATGTCACGTATCAGGTGATACTTACACTCAATGTGTTTAGTTTTCTTATGGGTCCTGGGTTCCTTTGAATTAGCAACTGCCCCACTATTATCACAATAAAGTGTAATAGGTAATTGTACTGAAGGTATCACACTAAGATCCAAAAGAAAGTTTCTAAGCCAAACAGCCTCTTTTGCAGCCTCAGATGCAACCACATACTCAGCTTCCATGGTAGAGTCAGCAACGCAAGTTTGTTTCACACTTCTCTAACTAATGGCTCCACCACCCAAAGTGAACACATATCCCGAGGTTGATTTCTTAGATTCATTATCTGATTGAAAGTCAAATCTGTATATCCTATAGGCATAAGACTATCTGCTTGGTAAACTAACATATAATCTTTAGTCCTTTTCAGGTACTTAATTATATGTTTTACTGCAGTCCAATGTTCTCGCCCAGGGTTAGACTGAAATCTGCTAACCATGCCTACGGCAAAACAGATATCAGGTCTAGTACATAGCATAGCATACATTAGGCTTCCTACTGCAGAAACATAAGGAACTCCCTTCATACTTTCTATCTCTTCAGGTGTCTTAGGACACTGATCCTTAGATAGAGAAATTCCATGCTTGAAAGGAAGAAATCCTTTCTTGAAATTATGCATACTAAATCGGGTGAGAATTTTATCGATATAAGTGGCTTGAGATAAGCATATCATCCTTTGCTTGCGATCTCGCAAAAGCTTGATCCCTAGGATGTGACTTGCTTCTCCCAAGTCCTTCATATCAAATTGTCCAGATAACCATACCTTGACCGAAGATAACACTCCCATATCGTTTCCAATAAGTAAGATGTCATCCACATATAGCACCAGAAACACCAAAGTTTTTCCATCACGCTTCTTGTACACACATGACTCGTCAGGACTTTGATCAAAACCATAAGATTTAATAGCTTGATCAAAACGAGTATTCCAAGATCTAGATGCCTGCTTAAGTCCATAAATGGACCTCTTAAGCTTGCACACCAAGTGCTCCTGGCCTTTTACTATAAAACCGTCTGGTTGCATCATGTAAATGCACTCGTCAAGATTTCATTAAGGAAAGCTGTCTTGACATCCATTTGCCAAACTTCGTAATCGAAATGAGCTGCAATGGATAAGAGAATCCGGATAGACTTAAGCATAGCTACTGGTGAAAAGGTTTCCTCATAGTCGATCCCTTCTTTCTGAGTAAAACCTTTTGCAACTAGCCTAGCCTTGAAGGTTTCCACCTTCCCGTCTGCTCCTCTCTTCTTCTTATAGATCCACTTGCATCCGATGGGTTTTACTCCTTCGGGTGGTTCTACAAGATCCCAGACCTGATTAAAGTGCATAGACTCTATCTCTGATTTCATAGCATTTTGCCAAAGAGTTGCATCTTTATCCTGTAATGCTTCATTGTAGCTACTGGGTTCAGTATCCAGTTCATCAGAGATTCTGTCATATGACTCTCCAAGGAACATATACCGTTTAGGTGGATTTACAACCCTCCCACTACGACGAGGCACAACCTGATTGTATGTGCTTGTAGTAATACGATCTGACTCTGATCCTTGTGCTCCATCAACCTGCACTGGTTC
This sequence comes from Calamus simplicifolius, assembly GCA_900491605.1. Lineage (NCBI taxonomy): Eukaryota > Viridiplantae > Streptophyta > Magnoliopsida > Arecales > Arecaceae > Calamus > Calamus simplicifolius. Next base: position 1,307,716 of record UESW01003908.1, on the reverse strand, counting down.
TGAAACTGGTGCATTAATGGTATCCTTTTGTACCAGTTCAGGGTCAGTTCGTGTTACTATACTTCTCCCACTACGAAGAGTTAATGGAAAGTTTGGGAACCCACTTTCTTGTGGTGTTTCTGCTTGTACTATTGGTATTAAAGGAGCCAGTCTAGTTTTATCGCCTCTCAACTCTTCTAGAGCAATTTTACTTCTGGGTTTGTGGTCTATAATATAGTCCTCCTCTAAGAATCGGGCATTGGTGCTAACAATGACCTTCTGATCCTTAGGACAATAAAATAAACCACCTTTTGTTCCTTTAGGATATCCAACAAAGAAGCATACATCTGTCCTTGATTCCAACTTATCTGGTTTGCCTTTTAGTACATGTGCTGGACAACCCCAAACCCGAACATGTCTTAGACTAGGCTTGCGCCAAGTCCACAGTTCTGTGGGTGTCTTAGGTACTGACTTAGATGGTACCAAGTTAAGAATATATGCAGCTGTCTCTAATGCATATCCCCAAAACGAAATAGGTAAGTCTGAATAACTCATCATAGATCTAACCATATCCATAAGAGTCCTATTCCTTCTTTCAGCTACACCATTCTGCTGTGGCGTACTAGGTGCAGATAACTGGGATTCAATCCCAGCATCTAATAAGTAATCTGTGAACTCCCCTAAGAGGTACTCGCCACCACGATCGGATCGTAGTGTCTTGATATTTTTACCATGACGGTTCTCCGTTTCTGCCTTAAAAATTTTAAATTTTTCAAAGCATTCAGACTTACGGCGCATCAGATAAATATACCCATATCTTGAGTAATCATCAATAAAAGTGACAAAGTACTCAAAACCACCTCTAGCTTGGATGTTCATTGGGCCACACAAATCAGAGTGAACCAATTCTAATATCTCCTTAGCTCTATTGCCTTTGGCCGAGAATGGCCGCTTGGTCATTTTTCCTTCTAAGCAAGATTCACAGACCGGTAGTGCCTCTACTTCCAATGAACCTAATGGTCCATCTTGAACCAGTCTAGAAATCCATCTTAGATTTATATGACCTAGGCGCAAGTGCCAAAGATAAGTTTGATTCATTTCAGAAGGATGTTTTCTCTTACATGGTCTATTATAGTTATTCACTTCATTTAGTTGCACAGTAGGAGAAACAGATTAATAATATAAAGACCATCCACCAATGTACCAGAACAGATAAAATGTTTATTTTTCTTAATAACAACGGAGTCATTAAAATAAACTGAATATCCATCATCAACCAACTTAGAAACTGAAATTAAATTCCTTCTAATTGAAGGTACAAAAAAATAGTCCTTTAATATTAAAATCCTATTTCTACTAAAAGAAAAGCTAAAATCTCCACTGCAACTACTGACACTCTCGTGCCATCTCCCAGAAATATGTAAATCTCCCAATCACTTAGCTGCCGGGTCTGCTGGAACCCCTGCAAAGAATTGCAAACATGATTAGTGGCTCCCGTATCTACACACAGCCACTGGTAGATAACACCACTAAACAAGTTTCAACTACAAGTGAATGAGATATACCTCTAGCCTGTTTCCTGGCAAGCCAAACTGGACACTGCTGCTTCCAGTGACCTGGCTGCTTGCAGACGAAGCACTTTCCTTCTTTTTTATTTCCCATTGGGCTGTGGGGCTTGATGCTGTTTCTTTTTCTGAACCTTTTTCTTCTTCTTAGCATGAGACTTCGAAGAAGAACCTTTTTCAGTAACCATAGCAACTGCAGGCTTCTTAATGAAACTCTCTGCTACCTGAAGTTCTTTAAGTAGCTCTGCCAGTGAAAAATCATTTTGTTCATAGTATAATTTAGGCAGAACTGCTTAAAAGAATCAGGTAGGGACTGGAGAATGATATCAACCTGGGTTTCCCCATCCATCTCCGCTCCAAGGATCTCCAGTTCATTCAGAAGACTAATCATCTTTAGAACATGATCCCTGATAGGAGTTCCTTCAGCCATATTAGTGTTCATCAGTTCTTTCATCGCAGTCTGCCTAGCCGCACGACTCTGATCCCCAAACATTTCTTTGAGGTTGAACATCATGTCATAGGCAGAGGGCATAGATTGATGCTGATGTTGCAGAACATTTGACATAGATGCCAACATGTAACACCGCGCCATCTCATCAGCCTTAATCCACTTACGGTAAGCTTGGGACTCCTCATCTGAAGCCCCTTCACCGGGTTCTGCGGGACAGACCTGAGTGAGCACATACTTGTACCCTTCTGCAGTTAACACTATATCCAGGTTTCTTTTCCAATCAATGTAATTAGGACCAGTCAATTTGTTTTCTTTGAGAATCACAGCAAGTGGATTGAAAGAAGACATTTTAATCCTGAGAATCATTCATACATCAAATAAGATATAATGAGCAATAAACTTTAAATTCAATATTATAAGTAGGGCCCCTCAACCACTACATAATAAAAGAATTTGCCAGCAGCCTAGTACATTTTGAATAGTATGCCTCGATGGGAGGACGTCTACTACTCATCATTTATCTAGATAGATAAAACCTATTAATTTTACTATCTAGGTAAAAGGTAACATACCAAGTAAAATTAATTAGCTGGCTAAATTTGGTCATATAAATATTTGTAGTGACTCCGATGGGAAGGATACTAATATTTATACCTAAGTGTATACCATCACTCAATCCTAGATCCATTGTCCCATGGTGGATCCCTCAGATGGAGAGGTAATCCAACATTAACAATTACTAGGGATTATTCTTGGTGAGCTGGCAATCAATTTCATCATATGGGAGGAAAGCACTAATGCCAACACGTGAAATTAACTACCTCACCAATAAACAAGTGATGGGACCATGGGATTTAAATGTGATTAATTCCCTCTCCCACTTAGTTATTTAAATAATATTTTGAGGGTTATAAACTTGTGTTTGATTATCTTATAAATTCAAAATCCCATAGTAGTGATCGATATACATATATGCAACAAATAAAACTCTTAATTCCCTTAAATTTAAAAAAAATTAAATTAAAATTAGGAATAAATTTTACTCTCTAGTTGCCCATGTTCACACTAGTCTTGAAATTTCGAATATATATCAAAACACAAACAGTAAGTGATTATCCAATTAACCATGTTTTCCTAGTTATAGACATAAGAACAAAAGGATAAACAATCAATTATGCAACAAAACTAATATAAATAAGATAAATAAAATCCCTGTTATTATGGTCAAAATTTTTCACATAGATGAAGATCCCCGTTGCACCATGATTGCTACTTTGCTCGATATTTGCCGTTTCGCACACGGGGGTCTAGGGGCTGGCCCCCAGCGAGGATCAACCTAAACGAAATCAGCTCCTTCCGATTCCTTTGCTTCGAATTTTCCTTCAGAATCTGATCCTGCAACGGATTCTCCTTAGAATCCTATCCTGCAACGGATTCTCTCAGAATCTTATCATGCAACAGATTCTCCTTAGAATCCTATCCTGCAATGGATTCTCCTTAGAATCCTATCCTGCAACAGATTCTCTTTAGAATCCTATCCTGCTTTTTGCAGCAGGTCTTCTTCCTCCATCAGAGCCGCACCATATTACATAAATCCTATGCCTCCATCTAGGAGTTCACATGTTACATATTTACAATCACAAAGCTCTCAAAAAACCAGAGCATACATGCTATGAAATATTACAATGATCCTATGCCTCCTTAAAACGGAGTACACAAAACAGATCTAAGTAATATTAAATCAAAACACATACATTCATGTGACCATAATAACAGGATAGAAACCTTCAAAACAACGTTAGCAGCAAGCACGATCTATCTTACGCATGCATATACCGATTAATGGAGAACATGGCCATATTATTCATATACAGTATCAGCCGTGGCTCTGATACCACTGTTGGGGAACGCAGAATACCCCCAAGATCACGGCTATAGCATATATGAGTAATACAAAAAAACTTTTACCGTTCTAATCTAAGAGTACAAGATCATACCTTCAGATTTGAACTTTCAATCACTTTGATTCGATTGCTCGGCCTCAACCTTTAGCCTTCCACCGTATTCCCGAAAATACCTTCTTTCTCTCACAAGATGGTGGGATCTCTTGGCCGTCCTAGGGTTTCTTGTTTTTCTTTCTCCAAAAAAATATTAACCCTAGCAACCAACTGAGAGGGTATTTATAGGGCTACAACGGGGACCAATAGACAAATATGAAAAGGACTTCCTACGTAATTAAATCTTCCAATCCTACCCGGGTTAGGATTCAATTACGTAAATTACAATTTATTCCACTAAAGAATTATAATTGTACTCCTAATCATATTTGAATTTATATTTTCAAGCCTTTAATATTAAATACTTATTATCTCCCCACGTTAAAATTATAGATATCCACCAATTAAATTTAATTACTGACAATATAATTTAATTGGCTTTTATTATCCTTGAGACCTATCCACTTAACTTATTTGATGTATCCGATTCAAAATCCACTTGTAAGATTTGATACAATCAAAACTTATAAGCTTCCTCAAGGGGATATCATCAATCTAATTTATCAGGACGTGGTTTCCTTCAACTATTAATATTCACCATATATATAATGTTATTGCCCAACCCACTGAGTTTATTGACTCATATAGAATCTCACTTTATGTGTAATCAAAGCAATAATCACTACATACACATGTCTAGAAATAGAATTCGGATTAAGAGCATAAGTAATCATAATATTCATGAGGATTAAATTATTTTATAAAGTCAGTATAAAATAATTAACTCAACTGGGTCCTGTTCAATACACACAAAGTGTACTAGCACAAATAGTTAGAATAAACTATTTCCCGTAGTCAAGACAGAACTACTAAAAATTTGTGCTACAATTCTACTGATGGTGTGTCCAATTCCATCTAAAACTGTGAACAATAAACTTGTATTCCAAAAGAACTGATGATCTAGTCTTCTGTGTTTAAGTCGTACTCTACACACTAGATCAAATACTCTTTGTAAATACTAGACACATGCACATATATAGTAAATGGCATACATTGCTCAAAATGAATTCTCATTAAAATATAAAGATATAACATAAAGCATATATTTTAGTCTATATCTCTATCAGAATTTGCGTGAAAAGAACTAAACAAACCAGGCATCATCGTTCTGGAGAACGTATGGTTTGCAGGAATTGGATGGGCCAACCTCTCCTAGTCAAAGCCCAAGTCCTTGGTGCCACTATTGCACACGATGTGGTACGTTTCAGTTATTATGGAAGACCAGCTCAAATTACCGAACTAGTTTTAAGAAGTTCAAAGACAACATGTGGCCATGAGTCACAGGTTAGAGGCTAAACCTCCAAATGGTTCTGGATTTTTGGAATTGGAACCCAGCAGATGATTGTTGGAACAACCCAATTTAGTTCAGGTTTTTATTGAAAAAACTAGAAATAAAATATTGATTTATTAAAACATGTATCAAAGACTAATAAATGGTAACAAATTTTTATCAAAAAGTCAAGGGATAACCTAAAAAATTATTTCGTAAAGAGAGAAGAAAAGAAATTAATTATTGTCCAAATGCTTAACATAAATATAAGCAAATGTTGAATTGATCACAGTGCCAATTTTGTGTACTATATACGTATGATATATTAGTAGATATTTATTGTGTATGTAGACTAGCTCAGGCTCAATTGGATTTGCTGTAATTGCTTGAACCAATCCAAACAGGTCTTGAAAAATCAAAATCAGAACCGAAGCAGCCATCTCGAACCAAACAGACCCCAGCACTGCCAACTCGATTTGGTTCCTGAGTGGACTCAAATCCAATGGCACCTATGACATGAGAGCAGAATTTTCTTGATATAATTACTATATAGCTTCTCATAAAAATATGAAGTCCATACTTGGCCCATGTTGTAAGTTCCACTAGTTCCTACAACCACGCCAATTCAAAATCCCACACCATGGCACTTGAAACCAGAGACATTTTTCATAAGGAGCCATCAAATTACTTGATCAGCCCATATTAATTGATGCTCATATTTCAGAAGAATGCAGTGTAGAACTCAAAAAATCCACTAGTTCCTATTCACATTGCTCACAAAGTGTGGCTTCAGCAAAAGTTGGTCAAGCTCTTGGCCATGTACCATGTAATTTTCTCACAAATGAGGCTTGTGACACCTTGATTCACTATTACCTTATCTCTTTGTTTGAGTGGCTGACGTTTTCTAGCTTTTTAAATGGGGCTCAAAGATGGTCTCATTACTAGTCATGGGTCAAGGCCAGCTATTGATTGCCTATTGCTTCTACAATTTGCCAACAGTTGGGAACCTCCTCTCAGCAAATCACAGAAATTTATTTCTTCTTAAAAGCACAACCCCTTCCTTAGCCAGCACTATCTCAACTACCATAATGAAAGCTTAAACAGCTGCCAATAAGTTGTCTGGTTATTGCTCCAAGACCAAGCTTTTTCTATCCCTAGGGGTTGTCTAACCCTAGTAAACTCTGTCCTATTTAGAAGTGCACTTTTTTTTTTTCTATTGTCATTTTCTGCCTTGCCTACCTACCTAGCTGATAAAGCATCTTAACAATATCAAAAGATTCTACAGGTTTTTGTTTCATCAGTTGGAAGAAATGTTGGCACAAATAATGGTCGGTTTAAGATATTTCAAACAAATGAATCTAGTATTGCTAGATAAAGAGACAAGACGACATTTATTCACTAGGTAAAGATCATCCTCCAAAAGTACTACAAAAGGAGACTAATCATGTCAAATAGGACAAGTTTGAAATCATGTGCCTCTCCTTTTTTGGAGGTTACTTTTGTAATGCATAGATTGTTTTTAGTGTAATATAAACATTATGATTGGAAATGAGAACAACTGACTAAGGCTTTATCAAGATCCCTAGCTTGATCAATTCTCTGAAAAATTAGTTTCTGAATTTAATAAAAACTTCATCTTTGGAGGAAATTTTACTTGCTTATGGCATCTCCTATCTATCCCTAGGCCTCTTCTTCTCTTACCACAGACTTCTCAATGGAAAGAGAATGTAACATCTCCAACTATATATCACCAAAATAGTTTAATCACCTTGTACTAGTCCAGCTCGTACTCTTGGAAATGGATTTTTAATCTACACTTTACTATGAAATTATGTTACAAATTTCTTAGTTATGAGGATGATGGTTTGAGTGGGTGTGTGTGTGTGTATGAAGTCGCCCTTGCCCAAAAAAATAGCTATAGTTGATTGCTAAAAGTTTATGACAAAGAAGCTAGTCAACACTTCTTTATGTTTTATATGATGCAGTCAGAAAAGCAAGAATAAAAAAAATTTAGTTTAAAAAAATTTCAATAAGTATCTTTTTAGGAGTCATATTTAATTTTCTTTACAAGTCTTATTTTTATCATATTCTTTTTAGGAGAATTATATTATTTCTTTATAAGTTTTATTTTTATCATATTCTCTTTAAAAAATTATTTTATTCTCTTTAAGAGTCATATTTTTGTCAACATTGAAATAGTTTATGATTCTATTCTCATATTTTTGAATGCATTTTAATTTTACTCTAATTTCTTTAAGGCCAGTTTTGTTCTAGAAATATGCTCTTAGTATATTCCATTAAAAAAAGAATTGATAGTGAATTTATCAGGGTTTTTTTCTTTTTCTAGTTTGAAATAATATCTTATTTAAGTGATGCAAGATTATAAATTCTTTAGGATGATTGAAGATACTGAATCGAAGACCCTTAAGAAGTTGGTACAAGATTAGTAGTTATCTTTGTTTACTTATCTACTTTAAATTTGGTATCAGAGCTAGATTTACCTATATTAGATTTAGTATTCGAGTTGAATATGCATGCAATAGATTTAGTATTAGAGCCAGATTTGTCTATATCACTATACAACTCCACTAGTAAACTTATATCTATACTCAACTCAACTCGTCCAAACCTTTTTCCAACTACATAGGGTCAGCAATATGAATTTGCTTCCTCCACTTTGCTCTATTTAAGACTAAGTTGACATTTAAATTATAAATAATTATATCTTTTTTAGTTTTTTCTATCCATGATAGTTTAGGTCTACCTCTACCTCTATCCTTATATTGGATTGTTAAAAAGATTACTCTTTCTAATTGGAGCATCTAAAGGTCTTCGTTGTATATGTTCAAAGCACCATAATCGATTTTTTCTTATTTTATCTTCAATTGGGTCTACTCCTATCATTTCTCTTATATTTTTTTTTCTAATTCTATTTTTTAAAGTTTTACCATATATCCATCTTACCATGCATATTTCTATTATACTTAATTTATTTATATTATTTTAGTATTGCCTAACATTCTATTTCATAGCTGACCTAATAGCGATTTTATAATTTTTTTTAAAATTTTAATGGATGCATCGATCATACAATACTTTCGAAGCACTCCTCCACTTAATCCATCGTGCTTTAACTCTATAATTTACATCTTCATCCATTTCACCTTCTTGTTAGATAATTGATCTTAAATACCTAAAATTTTCACTCCTTGGTATCTCTTGGCTTGCAATCTTTACTGTTTCTTCAATTATATTTCTAATTTTATTAAAATTATATTTTATGTATTCAGTTTTAGTTCTATTAATCTTAAAATTTTTATATTCTAAAGCCTCTCTTAAAATCTCTAACTTAGCATCTACTTCAGATTTAGTTTCATCAATCAACACTATATCGTCTACAAATAACATACACCATGAAATATCATTTTGAATATATTTAGTTAATTCATTTATAACTAATATAAAAAGAAATGGACTTAAGGCAGATCCTTGATCTAAACCTATAGTAATTGAAAACTCACTAGTTTCTTCTATTATTGTTTTAGAAATAGTTATTGCTCTATCATACATATCTTTTCAATTCTATGTACTTTTTAGTAACTCCTTTTTTCTTTAAAACCCATTATATTATTCTTTGAGTAATTTATCATATGTTTTCTCTAAATTAATGAAGACCATATGAAGGTCTTTTTTTTTCCCATACCATTCCATCAACCTGTTTAATAAATAAATAGCTTCATGGTTGATCTTTCAGGCATAAATCCAAATTGATTATTTGATACCAAAGTTTTAGCTCTTCTTTAATTTTCTATTACTCTCTTCCATAATTTTATTGCATGACTCATCAACTTAATCCTTCTATAATTTGCATAGTTTGAATATCTTCTTTATTTTTGTATATGGGTATTAATATACTTTTTCTCTAATCATCTGGTATTCTTTTAGTTGCTACAATCCTATTAAATAAATTAGTTAACCATATGACTTCAATTTCTTCTAAGCCTTTCTAAACCTCAATAGGAATCACATTTAGCTTTAATGCATTTGCATTTTTCATCCTAAAATGCTCCTATATCAAAGAACTCGATTTTTCATCAAGCAACAACTTGATGTCCATTTATGTTGGATGACATAAAGTCAATTTATTTTTTGGACATTCAACTGCAATACAATACATCTCACCAAAGAACAATCTTTACTAGGAAATCCTATGGATAATTTGGAAGGAGTGCAATAATATAGCTATATCTATATACCATATGTTGTTACCACAATATAATTGCTATTTTTCAGCTAGACTAGTCCTCTAATTGATTTTAATCTTAACGAACAATATTCTCTAGCTCAGTTTAATCTGAACTACAAAATTCAAGCCAAACTTAGCTCAAGTATGATTGACCTAAGCTTGAACTTTGTTCTAGGATAAATAATTTATAGTTTCTATCCAATTAAGATGGTTTACATCATCATCACCAATATAGACTTCTATTCAAGATAGTTTTCATTGATTTTAATTTGGAAGTATTAAAGGTCAAATGCCTAAAAGAGAATTTTGCATTTAATATTAATTAGAAGGAAAGGGAAGGAGAATGATGATTAGTGAGGCATAATTTGTTAGCCTCCAACTAACTATTAGCTAATCTTTAAATGGCCTTTAGTGCACAAAGCATGGTAAGGCCGCTCGCTCAACAGCCACTGACTACTTAAAAGAAAAGGCTTATACCTAGCACATCCTATCATTGATAGGTAATGCCAACTACTTCTTATAGAGAAAACAACCTATGACAACAAGTACATGGCACTAGAGATAGACCTATTATGATCAAGTATGGAATGCATGATTTGAACCAGTTCCCTTTCTTAGTTCCTAGCTCCCATTCTTAATTCTCTTCACCAATTAGAGCATTGTGTTAAGGTTTGCTCTTGGCCATCTTCTCTTTCCTTCACTAACTTGAGCATTGGAGAACATTTACTGGGATACCCTCAGCACCCCTCATGCTCTTCCTTTATCCTTTGTAGATATCCACCATTCAAAGCCATTCAAAGGCCCTCCTTGCTGGGCTGCATTGTCCTTCTCATTCCTAGTTTATCAATCTAACTTTCATCATTCCCAAGAGTGCGAGAATTACATTCCGAGGACAATTAGTAACCATATAGTCAGATATCGAGTCTATTCTAATAATCAACCCTTTCTTCAACTAGTCATAATCAGTCACAACAAAATTCAAGGTTTAACCATAGTAGAGGTGAGCTTAATTTTAATTTAAACTTTGACTCAACCTCGAGTAAACCTCAGCTCAACCTCAAGCTTGACATAAACTTTAATTAAGGTTCACCTCACCTAACCTTCATCATCCCTAATGGTGTGAGAATTTCATCCTGAGCACCATCATTGAGCATAAAGTCAAATATTGAGACCATTCCAGTAATCAATCTTTCCTTCAATCACTACAAAAGCCAAGGTTCAGCCTGATAGAAGTGAACTTGATTTAGCCTCACTCAAACTTAAGCAAACCTCAGCTCAACCTCAAGCTTCATACAAACTTGAGTTGATTTTAACTCGATTAAGGTTATCAAGCTACTCAAAATAGGCTCAAGTTCATCTTGATTCAAAAGCAGGCTTGCCCAATAAACAATGTTATAAGCTCAATCTCAATTTGTGGTTCTAAATTAATCTCAAGCCAAGCATGACCGCATCCAAGCTTGGCTCTATGACATGCAACCCAGACTCAACCATAATAGTCAGAAAGTTCAACCTAGAGTCCATGACACTAATATTTACTCCTAATGGCATCGTAAACTTTTAGTCACATTCTAACGCAATGAAATTGGGATATCCGGGACCATTGGCATTGCAATGGGCTCTCTATGCCTATTGAAATCTGTACGTTATCCTTTTTCATCCATGGCAGCTACAAAAGAAGGAAAAGTTTTTGTACATTGCCTCGACGCAGGATGGTTTGTATCGAATGTAGTGATTCTTGCATCAAGCATGATCATTCGTCTGTACACGAATTTATGTGTCAGTAATGCGAAACTTATAAGCAAATCCTTTAGTGTAAACTTGTGCATAGATGAATCATCATATCTAGTGTAAATCATCTCGTATACAAAACTTTTTTACAAAAGAATAATGCTGGACAAGTTTGTGCGTGCGCGTGCGTGTGAGAGAGAGAGGGTGGTAGGTAAGGATGGCAATTTTCTCATTTTTTCATTTACCTGATCGGTACCGTTTCTAACAGATCGAAAAATCCTCGGTTTAAACGGCTTAACGGATAACTGGGATTTTTCGTTAACAGTTAAACGGGCAAATGATCCGGGGACGATATTCTTCGCCCCATCCCCATTTACTTATCCCCATCCTCGTTAGCTTTATATAATATATTTAAATTTTAAAAAAATATATATATATACACACACGTTTGAAATGCAATTAGAATTTGGTAGATCATTTTCTATCTGGTTTGTTACTGTGTTAAAGCTAATGTGTTAGATGTATCAATATCAACGATTGGTTGTTGACGATTGATCTATCTTATCCTAAAAAAATTATTTTTTTAATTTTTAATAAATTATAAATTTAATAAAATAATTTTATTTTTTTATTTAAACGGATAAATGGGTACCTAGTGCCCGATCAAGTATTTTCGTCCATACTTTGTTAATTATAATAACTTAACGGAGTGAAGAATAAAAATGCTTTTTTTTAACGGAAATGATAACCGATATAAACTGTCCTGAATTATTCCCCAGCCGTTGCCATTCCTCGTGGTAGGTCTCGCTTGGACTGGTAGGTGGCAACCGGGAGCTGTTTGGTCCCGGCCAATCATGCCTTGTGATTGAGGAAACCATCCAAGATTTGGGTAGCCCTTGGAGAGTGGCTTGAGCCAGTTATGTTCCTGACAATCCAGGATTCCTGGAAGGGGCAATTGGGAACGGACCTAACTCATGCCATTGCAATTGTCTATTGGGGTTTTTTTTCCATTGCGCCAAGACTTTTTATCAAAAGGTTATAACTGCCTTGAATCTTGGATTGCTCCTGCAGGGCTTGTAAAACTAAAAGGTTACTCACCTGCTGGCTTGTAAAGCAATTGAGCAAGCTGCAGTTCTGCAGAAATGGCTCATGGTGTGGAACAATATCTTAGAACGGTGGTACTGCATATAATGGTTTGTTCAGAGCTATGACGCTCCTTGAGGACGAGGTTGATGAGTTGGTAGGAAATATTAAAGGACATGCATGTTGAGGTTCTGTTTTAACTTTTACTCAGCTGTCTACCAGGAAGTGAGTTGGGAGGAAGTATGCTGTTTGGGTTTCTGGAATTTCTTTCTAAGCAGCTCACGGGATCCCAGTTGTCGATAATAGCTCTGTTTGCAGATGATTTGATGCTGGCTGGGGAAGGATCGTTAATGGAAGCTTACAACCTTAAAGAAGCAAGCAAACTCTTCTGCATGTTTCCAGGCAAAAGTCAAAATTTTCTAAGCCTTCAGGTACCAGCTTGACGTTTGAATCCAACATGTGCCGAAATCTATTCTCCGTGAAGGAATGCTTGCATGTATAAGTATTTGGACAATCCTCTTCTTCTGAGTTTGAAATCCTATGCTTATGATTTTGTCGTGAAAATTTTTTAGAATGAGCTCTTGGGATGGAAAGTTCAAACACTGTCGCATGCTGGGATGTTTGTTCGCACTCATAAAATGTAGTGTTATATTGGTATCTATTTTGTCTACTGTCTAAAATTTCACAGATCATCAGGGACTTCTAGTGGGGTTATCATGACTTCCAAACCAAGAAGTCAACCATCTTACCCTCCATTAGGTGTATCTAAATTTACTGGCAATCCTCCCACATGGAACATGACTATTATTGTTGCGGCCGGAATCTGTCCTCCGACTCGGGCGCGATCGGTCTCCTGATCGGGCTTCTTCCTGGGCGGACCTGCAAAGAAGTCCTCACGCGAGAGGCGTTGGGGGTGGCCCTTCGCGGAAGACCCTCCGACGCTCAAGTCAGTGGGGATCAGCGATCAACAGAAATGAGGAAAAGGCTCTCTTTGGGGAGTCCCTCCAGGGGTGGCCTATCGGGAGCTCGTGCAGAGCGCCAATGATGGAAAGAAGAAGGGGGAGCAGTGAAAGAGAGAGGGAGAGACGCTGAGGTACTTCTTGAGATCTTTGAATGATTTTTGATACTCGGAAGACCATTGGAAATTCTTAGCCGACCGAAGAGTTTTGTAGAAAGGGAGGCATCTTTCGGCAGACCGAGCCACGAAGCGGTTAAGGGCTGCTATTCTCCCAGTTAGGCGCTGGACTTCTTTAATAGATGCCGGGGGCGCCATCTGCTGAAGAGCCTGGATCTTCTGGGGGTTAGCTTCGATACACCGTTGGGAAACCATGAAGCCAAGGAACTTCCCAGAGTTAACGCCTAAGGCGCACTTAGTTGGGTTGAGCTTCATCCGATATTTGCGGAGTGTCACGAAGCTTTCCGAGAGATCCTCGACGTGCTGTGACGCTTCTTTACTCTTGACCAGCATGTCATCAACACATACCTCCATGTTCCGGCCGATTTGCTCTTTGAAAACTTTGTTGACCAGCCTTTGGTAGGTGGCACCTGCATTTTTAGGATCGAAGGGCATAACACGGTAACAATAAGTATTTCGATCGGTTATGAAGGCGGTTTTCTCTTCATCCTCGGGGGCCATCCGGATCTGGTTGTAGCCTGAGTAGGCATCCATGAATGTCAGCATCTGGTGACCCGAGGTGGCATCTACAAGTTGATCAATTCGGAGGAGAGGAAAACTATCCTTCGGGTACGCTTTGTTGAGGTCGGTGAAGTCGATCACTACAAGAAAATACTGAAATAGCGACGCAAGTTTAATGACGCAATTATGCGTCGCTAAATTTGCGACCACTTTGCGATGCCTCTATGACAACAAAATATTGCGACGCAATTAGCAACGCATTAGCGACTCAATTAACCAAAAAATCAAAAAAAATTAATTTTTTAATATTGCGATGCAAATAATGCGTCGCAATATTTTTAAATTAATTTTTTATAAAATTTAAATATCGAAAAAAAATATTGCGACGCAACTCAGTGCGTCGCAATGTTTTTAACAGAATTAAATATGTTAAATAGTGACGCATTAGCGACACAATAAAACAGAAAATTAGAGAAATTATTTTTAATTTAGCGACGAAACAATTGCATCGCAAATAATTTAAATAAAATTAAATTTTATAAAATTTAAATATCGGAAAAAAATATTGCGATGTAACACAGTGCGTCACAATGTTTTTAAAAGAATTAAATATATTAAATAGCGACGCATTAGCGACGCAATAAACCAGAAAATTAGAAAAATTATTTTTAATTTAGCGACGCACCAATTGCGTCACAAATAACTAAAATGAAATTAAATTTTTTAAAGTATAAATATTTTAAAAAGTATTGCGATGCATTTATTGCGTCGCAATGTTTTAAAAAAAATTAAATATTTTAAATAGCGATGCATTAGCGACGCAATAAACCAGAAAATAAATTAAAATTATTTTTTAATTTAGCGATGCAATAAATGCGTCACAATTATTTTAAATTAAATTAAATTTTATAAAGTATAATCGGGATCATGGCTTGGATCGATTGCAACCGTCGGATCACCAGCGATCTTGGACCGATCGCAACGGTCCGGGATCGGTCGTGACCGATTGGGATCAGGGCTTGGATCGATCGCAACCGTTGGATCGTCGCCGATCGGACCGATCGCCAAGGTCCGAGATCGGTCATGGCCGATCGGGATCACAGCTTGGATCGATCGCAACCGTCGAATCGTCGCCGATCTCGAACGGATTGCAACGGTCCGAGATAGGTCATGGCCGATCGGGATCACGGCTTGGATCGATCGCAACCGTCGGATCGCCAGCGATGTCGAACCGATCGCATCGGTCTGGAATCGATCATGGCCGATCGGGATGAGGGCTTAGATCGATCGCAACCGTCGGATCGTCGCCGATCGGACCGATCGCCAAGGTCCGAGATCGGTCGTGGCCGATCGGGATCACGGCTTGGATCGATTGGAATCGTCGGATCGCCAGCGCTGTTGGACCGATCGCATCGGTCTGGAATCGGTCATGGCCGATCGGGATGAGGGCTTGGATCGATCGCAACCGTTGGATCATCGCCGATCGGACCGATTGCCACGGTCCGAGATCGGCCGTGGCCGATTGGGATCAGGGCTTGGATCGATCGCAAACGTCGGATCGTTGCCGATCGGACCGATCACCACGGTCCGAGATCAGTCGTGGTCGATCGGGATCAGGGCTTGGATCGATTGCAACCGTCGGATCGCCAGCGATCTTGGACCGATCGCAACAGTCCGGGATCGGTCGTGGCCGATCAAGATCAGGGCTTGGATCGATCGCAACCGTCGGATCGTCGCCGATCGGACCGATCGCCACGGTCCGAGATCGGTCATGGCCGATCGGGATCATGGCTTGGATCGATTGGAACCGTCGGATCGCCAGCGATGTTGGACCGATCGCATCGGTCTGGAATCAGACCGATTGCCACAGTCCGAGATCGGTCGTGGCCGATCGGGATCAGGGCTTGGATCGATCGCAAACGTCGGATCGTTGCCGATCAGACCGATCGCCACGGTCCGAGATTAGTCGTGGCCGACGGGATCAGGGCTTGGATCGATTGCAACCGTCGGATCGCCAGCGATCTTGGACCAATCGCAACGGTCCGAGATCGGTCGTGGCCGATCAGGATCAGGGCTTGGATCGATCGCAACCGTCGGATCATCGCCGATCGGACCGATCGCCACGGTCCGAGATCGGTCATGACCGATCGGGATCACGGCTTGGATCGATTGGAACCATCGGATTGCCAGCGATGTCGGACCAATCGCATCGGTCTAGAATCGGACCGATTGCCACGGTCCGAGATCAGTCGTGGCCGATCGAGATCAGGGCTTGGATCGATCGCAAACGTCGGATCGTTGCCGATCGGACCGATCGCCACGGTCCGAGATCAGTCATGGCCGATCGAGATCAGGGCTTGGATCGATTGCAACCGTCGGATCGCCAGCGATCTTGGATCGATCGCAACAGTCCAGGATCGATTGTGGCCGATCAGGATCAGGGCTTGGATCGATCGCAACCGTCGGATCATCGCCGATCGGACCGATCGCCACGGTCTGAGATCGATCATGGCTGATCGGGATCACGGCTTGGATCGATTGGAACCGTCGGATCGCCAGCGATGTCGGATCGATCGCATCGGTCTGGAATCGGACCGATTGCCACGGTCCGAGATCGGTCGTGGCCGATCGGGATCAGGGCTTCGATCGATCGAAAACATCGGATCACTTATAATTACTCAAAAAAAAGTTATGAAAAAGTTTTAAAAAAAGTTATAAAATTATTGCGACGCCGTAGCGACGCATTTTAGAAGAAAAATTAAACAAATATTGCGACGCAATGTATGCGTCGCAATATTTTAAGTAAATATAATTTTTATCAGTATTAATAAATAAAAAAATATAATATGTAACACATAATTTGCGTCGCAATTATTTTTAAATAAATATATCTAATTAAAAATATTAAAAAATTATTGCAACGCAATAAGGCGTCACAATTATTATCATAAATTATTAATATTATCATTAATAAATAATTAAGAATTTTTGCGACTCCGTAGCGATGCATTTTTGGAAAAAAATAAATAAATATTGCGACGAAATTTATGCGTCGTAATTATTTTTAGTAAAAATAAATTTTTTCAGCATTAATAAATAAAAGAAATATAATATTGCGACGCATAAGTTGCGTCGCAATGTTTTTAAAATAAATTAATGTAATTAAAAATTTTATAAAATATATTGCCACGTAATTTTTTGTCGCAATTATTAACATTAATTATAAATATTATCATTTTTAAATATTAAAAAATTATTGCGATGCCTTAGCGATGCATTTTTTTTAAAAAAAAATAAATAAATATTGCGACGAAATATACATCACAATTATATTATTAAAATACATATAGCTGATTAAAATATTAAAAAATTATTGCGACGCATTTTTGCATCGCAATTATTATCATAAATTTTAAATATTATCATTTAAAAATATTTAAAAATTATTGCGACGCACTGATTGCATCGCAATTATTGTAATAAGTTATTATTTTATTCAATTTAAAATATTAAAAATTATTGCGACGTCTTAGCAACGCAATTCTTAGAAAATAAAAATAAATTTCCCACCGGATGTTGGCGCCAAGTTAGCGACGCATTAGCGACGCAATTATTGGCATCACTATTTTTTCATAAAATTTTAATAAAACCATATTAACGATGGATTAGTGACGCACTAATGCGTCGCTAAGACATAATAAATTAAAAAAAATATTGCGACCATATAGCGACGCAAATAATTGCGTCGCTAATTACTTATATATAATGCAGCCTTCTCTTCTTCTTCTTCCCCGTCTTGACCTAGCCGCCGCCGAGCTCTAAAAATTTTCGGCTCCCACCTCGCTGCTCCGCCGCCTCCCCTGTGGTCCTCTGGCTCCCCGGCATTCTCATCCGACTCCGGCTTCTTCTCTCGACCAAGGTAAGCCCCCACACTCTAAAAAAAAAAATTTCTTTTTAATGATTTCCCTCCGGCCACGGCTGCTGCCGTGGCCGTCTTCTCCGGCCACGGCCGCTGCCGTGGCCGTCTTCTCCGGCCACGGCCGCTGCCGTGGCCGGCAGTGGCCTGGCCACGGTGGCCAGGCCACTGTCACAAAAAAAAAATTTTTTTTCTTAACAGGGGGGGGAAACCCCCCCGCCCCCCCCGCCCCCCCCCCCCCCCCCCCCCCGCCCTTTTTTTTCTTGTCCGGCCACGGCCGTGGCCGCGGCCAGACAAGGCGGCCACGGCCGCTGCCGTGGCCGGCAGTGGCCTGGCCACGGTGGCCAGGCCACTGTCAAAAAAAAAAAAATTCTTAAAAAGGGGGGGGGGGAACCCCCCCCCCTTTTTTTCTTGTCCAGCCACGGCCGTGGCCGCGGCCGGACAAGGCGGCCACGGCCGCTGCCGTGGCCGTCTTCTCCGGCCACGACCGCTACCGTGGCCGGCAGTGGCCTGGCCACGGTGGCCAAGCCACTGTCACAAAAAAATTTTTTTTTTCTTAACAGGGGGGGAGGGGGGAAACCCCCCCGCCCCCCCCTTTTTTTCTTGTCCGGCCATGGCCGTGGCCGCGGCCGGACAAGGCGGCCACGGCCGCTGCCGTGGCCGTCTTCTCCGGCCACGGCCGCTGCTGTGGCCGGCAGTGGCCTGGCCACGGTGGCCAGGCCACTGTCACAAAAAAAAAATTTTTTTTTTCTTAACATGGGGGGAGGGGGAAACCCCCCCCCCCTTTTTTTCTTGTCCGGCCACGGCCGTGGCCGCGGCCGGACAAGGCAGCCACGGCCGCTGTCGTGGCCGGCAGTGGCCTAGCCACGGTGGCCAGGCCACTGTCACAAAAAAATTTTTTTTTTTTCTTAACAGGGGGGAGGGGGAAACCCCCCCCCCCCTTTTGAAGTTGAATATCTCGGTTGGCCTATGAAACGAACCGTATTGTTTCGTTGTGATTGGTTCGATCCGATAGTTCCTGTGGGCAAAAGGGTTCATAACGACTACAATTTGGTTGAAGTGAACCATCGACGAAGATTGCAGAAATATGACCCATTCATCCTTGCATCCCAAGCTCAGCAAGTCTTTTACTGCGGATATCCAAGTTTGCGCAACGACAAGCGAGATTGGTGGGCCGTTTCTAAAATCGTCCCACGTTCAACAATCGTATTAGAGGAGAGTTCATCAAGTCAATCAGCCGAGTGCCCTGCATTTCAAGAGGATGAGATGGAAATGCATGCAATTGAGGACGACACAAGGGCTCCTGAAACATCACTTAGAGATCCAAATGGTGATGTCCAAGAAATTGCGGATGCAAATGTTCGGTTTCCTTCCGATGATAATGAAACTGATTCGCAATCC
Source organism: Calamus simplicifolius (assembly GCA_900491605.1). Classification (NCBI taxonomy): domain Eukaryota; kingdom Viridiplantae; phylum Streptophyta; class Magnoliopsida; order Arecales; family Arecaceae; genus Calamus; species Calamus simplicifolius. The sequence goes on along the minus strand of UESW01003908.1, from coordinate 1,288,384 downwards.
GATACGGCATCGGATGTTGAACCACATTTCACGAAACAAATGACACCGATTAAACATAGAGGTTTTTTAAAATTTAACTTTTTTTTATAAGTGTTAAATTCTTACATAGTCAATCATTAATCGTAATTTAATTGTGTGAATCTTTAGTATTTTCAGTATGACGGGCAGAGGTAGATCTACCGACGACAGACGGAGTGAGCAGAGACGTAGCCCTGCTACATCAGATCACATGAGCGTCGGAGATGGAGAGTTTGGATCTCCAGCAGAGGCGCAGCCTTCGATCTCTCCAGCAGTATTACCATCCAGCCGATCGGCACAGACCTCCGAGAGTTCTTCCACCATCGGCCGCACTGTACTTCGACTTGATGCTCAGGGGATGTAAGTATATACTAATTAAAAATATATGTTTATGTTTTTAAGTCAATTACTTATAAACATGCATTTTTTTAACAGATTCATTGAGCAGCATCATGTATCCAGCCACATCAGCGCCGTATTTCAGAGGCGTGCAGATCCCAGTGGCTACGATTGGCGCCACGTATCTCCAGCCACGAGGGAGTTTTATTTTTCGAGTTTCAGGTAAACTTATTAAATACAATTTATCAGTGATATAAAATTTCTTAAACTTAATAAATTCAGAAACTAACTGTTTATTTTAATGCAGAAAAAAGTTTACGTGGGATCCTGCCAGCCATGATGCCATTAGGGCAGCATGGGAGGCTCTGACGCGACGCCGATACTCCGACATGCTTCATCGTTGGAGGTCATCGGGTCAGCGTCCTGCGCACGTGCCAGAGGGTATTTGGCACGAGTGGCAGCAGGCCTGGGAGTCCGATGGCTGGCGCAGGAGGTCCGCATCAGCCAGCACGAACCGCCGATCTGAGAAGGGCGGTCCTGGCACGGGTCTCTCCCGTCATACTTCGGGCTCCATTTCGATTCAGGAGCACAGACGGCGTATGGTAAGAAAACATAAATATTTTAATTACTATTTTAGTTATTTACAAATATTTGTATTAATATCATTTTTTTATTGTTATAGTCTGAGCAGGAGGGCGGAGATCCTGGTGAGTTTCGTCTATTCAGGGCGACACACACCAGGAGGGACGGTTCCTGGGTCGACACGCGATCACGGGAGGTTGCGGTAAGAAATTAGATTTATGTAGTATCTGTTTAATTTCTAAAATTTTATTTCAAGAAATTTATTAACTCATTTATTGTTGATTTCATAATTTCAAGACACGAGTCGAGGAGCTTCGCTCCCAGGCATCGCAGGTCGACTCTACTGATGGGGAGACGCCCGTCGAACTCTCAGCAGAGGAGAGTCGGCGTGTGTTTTTGGAGGCTGTTGGTGCCCAGCCACGAGACCGCAGGGTCTATGGTCTGGGCACTAGAGCTTCTACATTTTTTCCCCATCAGGCCTCCAGCTCGCGAGTTCCTGGTGATCTTCCTCCCGAGCGTTTACAGGACCTTCGCAGATCTATTGCAGAGGAGATTCGCCAGGAGGTCGAGCAGGATTTTGAGGATCGTATGCGAGGCCGGGATCAGGAGGTTGCAGACATGCGAGATGAGATGCATTATTTGCGGGATATGGTTAGCCGCTTGTCGCAGAGTCTTCAGCCTCCACAGCCTCCACGTGATCGCCCAGATTCTTGATGTATTTTTTTTTTTTTTTTATAAAAACTTCAAAATTTTAATATATAAATTATTTTTGGAAATTTATTATTGTTTGGATTGAGTGAAAAATGTTTGTATCAATATTTAGATTTAGCGAAATTGTATTAACCGTTTTAATTTTTAATCTTTTATATTTTTTTAAAAAAAAATTTGCGACGCATTAGCGACTGAAATTGCATCGCTAATATTTTTAAAATATTATTATTAAATATTACGATGCAATGACCTGGCATCGCAATAATTTAAAAATAAATTAATAGCGACGCATTAGCGACTAAATTGAGTCGCTATTTTATCTTAAATTTTTTAATAAATATTGCGACGCAATGATCCTGCGTCGCAATATTTTAAAATAATTTTTATTTGCACGCATTAGCGACTTAAATTGCATCGCTATTATATCAAAAATAATATTATTAAATATTGCGACGTAGCTGGATGCGTCGCAATATTGCGACGCAATTTAGTACGTCGCAATATTTAATAATAATTTTTTTATTTTAAAAATTAATTTTAAATTTAGCGACGCATTTGCATGCGTCGTAGTATTGCGACGCAATGTTGCATCGCAGAGAGTCGCAATATTGCGACGCAATTGCGACAAATGGGTATTGCGACGGACATTTGAGCGACGTCGTCATTGCATCGCTATTGCGTCACAATAGCATGTTTAGCGACGCAATTGCGACGTATTTGGGCGTCGCAATATTTTATTTCTCTTGTAGTGGATGCAAATCCGCCACTTGCCATTCGACTTCTTTACCATGACAATATTTGACAGCCAACTTGGGTAATTAACCTCCCAAATGAAGTTCGCCTTGATAAGCTTATCAACCTCCTCTTCAATAGCTTTCTGCCGCTCTGGGGCGAAGTTCCTTTTCTTCTGTTTGATGGGTCGGTACATCTAGTCCACGTTGAGACGATGGATGAGAACATCAGGGCTGATTCCTGGTATGTCGGAGGCAGACCAGGCGAAGACATCAGCGTTGCTTCGAAGAAAGTCGATCAGCTCCTGCCGGGATTCCCCTTTCAGTAGCGACCCGATCTTTATGGTTCGGTCGGGACGAGCTTCGTCCAGTGGTATTTCTTCTTCAGTTTCTCAGCTGGTTCTCCTCGTTGCTCGGCGAAGTCCTCCCGAGCGTCCAGCCCATCAACCTCAGGCATCTTGGACTGAAGGCTGGTGACAAAACACTGCCGAGCCATAGTTTGGCTTCCTTGGATAACACCAACTCCCCGCATGGTGGGAAATTTCATAGATAAGTGTGGGATGGAGACGACGGTTTTGAGGGACATCAGGCCGGGTCTCCCAATTATCGCATTGTAGGGCGACAAAGCTTGTTCACTAGGAAATCCGTGTGAACAGTGGCCACAAGGGGCTAGGTTCTTGCCCGAACTGTTAAAGTTACGACCCCTTCTGGGACGATAACATCGCCGGTGAACCCCATTAGGGTGGAGTCCACGGCTCGGAGGTTTTCCATGAGCAATTTCATCTTGGCGAACACATCAAGGTACATAACATTTACGGAGCTTCCACTATCAACGAGGATCCGACTTACATCGTAGTTATTTAAATTGAGAGATACAACTAATGCGTCGTTATGTGGGAATTGTATCCCTTGGAGATCGTTGTCGGAGAAGGAGAGCTCACCCGTTCGTGCTTTCTTTGGCGCCGAGCCTTCAACATCATTCTTGGAGCTCGACGAACTACCGGCCTCTTCAATCACATTGATATGGCCGATCACGGGTGGATTTAGAGGAGGAGGAGGCTGCTGAAGCTCGGGTTGACGATCACCCCCTTGTCCTGGCTCGGGCACCCTCCTGAGCTGGTTCAGTCAGCCCCGTTGGATTAGCCTCTCAATTTCGTTCTTCAATTGCCAACACTCCTCGGTATCGTGGCCATGCTCCCAGTGATAGCGGTAGTACTTGGTGGGGTCTCTCCGGGTTGGGTTCTCTCGAAGAGGAGCTGGTCGGAGGAGCTGGCGCTCTATCTCTATGAGGATTTGCACCCTAGGAACAGTGAGTGGGGTGTACCGGTCGAACCGCCTGAGTGGGCTCCGGAAGTGATTTCTTGGCGGCGGTGGAGGAGCTCTTTGGCGATGAGGCAGGCTTGGCTGACGGATAGGTCGATGCCTGTCCGGACCCTTGGGTTCTTTCTTCTTTGCTAGCTCAGCGCGGGTAGCCCTCCATGATTCTTCGACCCTGGCATATTTATATGCCAGGGCCATCATATCGGAGAGGTTTGGGGGATAACTGACCTCCATCGCTAGGTAGAAGTCGCTCTCCTTCAAAACTCCTTCCGCTGGGGCGGACATAGCCACCTCATGATTAAGGTGGTCCACCTCCAGCATGGCCTTATTAAAACGGCCAAGGTAATTTCTCAAGGACTCCCCCTCTCTCTGCTTAACTTCAGAGAGGGAGTCGGATCTTCGTCAGTGATGGAGGCTGCTGACGAACTGGCCAATAAAAAGACGGCTCAGCTCATCAAACGAATCAACGGAACCCGGTTTCAAGGCGTTGAACCAGGTTCGGGCAGATCCTCTGAGGGTGGAAGGGAAAGCGGGATAGAGGACCGCGTTTGATGCTTCGTGGAACATCATTATTGACCGAAAACTGCTGAGATGATCGTCTGGATCAGAGAAGCCGTGGTAGGGCTTGATGGCGGGTAGCTTAACATGGGAGGGAATCACTTCCTTCATGATCCCCTTAGAGAAAGGGACACCCTGCTCCGCCTTAGGCTGAGGTGGGTGAGCCTGCTTAGTGGCATCCAGCTCTTGACGCATCTTCCGGAGCTATCGGCGGATCTCCTCTTCAGGCATAGGAGGAGGGGCCGGACGTGGAGATGGCATCGAATCATGGCGGGAGAGCTTCGGAGAAAGGGACCGGGCCCGCCAAAGTTTGGGGAGATCGTTGTCGCAGCCCCCTCGCGGGACTGGTCTGGTCTCCTTGGGTCGGTGTGGGGGGTCCGCGGTTCCACGCGGATCAGAAGAAGAGGTGGCTGGAGAAAGAGGAGCTGTGGCCTCCTCGGGGAGGCGTGGAGCAGGGGCAGCTGTAACTGGATGGGGGGTTGTGAAGCGCTCCTGAACCAGATGGGTCAGAGCTTGGACCTGCTGGACCAGTGTGGCGAACTGGTCTTGGGTCATTGGGACAGCTGGTGGTGATGGAGTCTCAGCTGGTGGTGGCGGCGGTGCCGCGATACTCATCGGATCGGGTCTTTGGGAGGCGACCTGATCCTGAGCTTCAGAAGTTACTTTTCTTCGATTAGCCATTGGAGAGGTTCTCTTATAGATCAAGATCCTTGTCTCCTTTCTTCAAGTTTTAACGGGACTTGAGGCCCTTCCTCTAGCGCCAATCTGTTGCCGTCGGAATCTGTCCTCCGACTCGGGTGTGATCGGTCTCCTGATTGAACTTCCTCCTAGGCGGACCTGCAAAGAAGTCCTCACACGAGAGGCGTTGGGGGTGGTCCTCCGCAGAAGACCCTCCGATGCTCAAGTCAGTGGGGATCAACGATCAATAGAAATGAGGAGAAGGCTCTCTCTGGGGAGTCCCTCCAGGGATGGCCTATCGGGAGCTCGTACAGAGTGCTAATGGCGGAAAGGAGAAGGGGGAGCAGTGAAAGAGAGAGGGAGAGATGCTGAGACTGAGCCCAGAGTTGTGTACGGGAGCTTGCGTGATACTGGGTCTCTCCAAAATCTCCAGATGAAATTTTTGCTCGGCATCCATTGATTCCACAGTTGCCAGCCGAGATAATAGGTCGGCTCAGACATTTTTGGATCTAGGAATCTGAATGATCTCAAATTTAGGAAAATGGAAGAGTAGGCTTCGAACCTCTTGGAGATATCGGACCATGTTCGGTTCCTGGGCCTCAAACTCGACCCGTACGTAACCAGCCACCAGCTGAGAGTCGGTGAAGGCGTTCAGCCTCTTCACCTTAAGGTCGCAGGCGATTCGGAGCCTGAGGAGCAGAGCTTCATACTCGGCCTCGTTATTGGAGGCCGGGAAGGAGAAGCGGATTCCATATTTGAAAGTCGCCCCCTCCGGGCTGGTGAGGACTAAGCCCGCACCGGAGCAATGGGCGTTGGACGACTCATCGACATGGAGGAGCCACCGGGCGTCAGATTTTGGGCGCTCGGGGGAGTTGGGAGTGGAGCCGTCCTCCGGGATGGTACATTCGAGGAGGAAGTCAGCTAGCACCTGAGCTTTGATGGCTGGACGAGGCTGGAATCGAATGTCGTGCTCGCTCAGCTCGACAGCCCATTTGGTCATCCTCCCCGATGTCTCCGGACGATGGGTTGGTCAGTCAGGACTGTCACAGAATGTGCTTGAAAGTATGGCCACAACTTTCGGACTGAGGTTATCAAGGCTAACACCATCTTCTCAATCCGGGTATACCTTGTTTCCGCATCTCGGAGTAGTTTGTTGACATAATAAATTAGCTTCTGGGCCTTATTTTCTTCTCTGACCAACACCAAGCCAACGGCACCTTCCGAGACAGCCAGATACAGGAACAATGTTTCCCAAGGATTTGGACTGCTGAGGAGAGGGGGAGAGCCGAGCTACAAATTGCTCGAGGAGGCCGAGCTATGGGTTGCTCGATCCACCGAATCATACTAGTTAGCTCGTTCTTTGTGGGCGCAGCGTAGCAAGTGGGGGCCAGGGCTGATCTTAGCCCCTTCGCATGGTTATCAACGCAATAGCGATTTTACCCCTTAACAATTATCATGGAGTGCTTTTGTTGATAATGTGGCAAAAGTGGTTGGCAGGATGCGGCTACCTTGTTGAGAAAATAAACTTGTGTTAATTATGTTTGGTTATTTTTATATAGTATTTTACTTTGGTGTGTGGTTACGTTTGCTATTAATGTAGTGGTGGGTACCGAAGAGTCATCCTTTTGTATTCCTATAGATATTAATATGACTAGATAACAATCCGAGAGACCTGGGTGTGCCTTTTGGTCTTACCCCTCTCTGTTTTTCTCTGCTTTCTAGTTTTTTCTCATTTCCAACATTGTGGTATCAGAGCTTCCACAATTAAATCATGATGCATGGTATGTTTCCCTTTCAGTTTTCAAAACTGAGCAAGGAGAATTATGACAATTGGTGCATTAGAATGAAAGCCTTGCTGGGATCGCAAGATGTATGGGAGATTGTAGAGAAAGGATGTGACCCACCGGAGAATGAGGAAACCATGTCACAGAGAGATGCATTTCTGAAAGCTAAGAAGAAAGACCAGCAAGCACTTACTCTTATTCATATGTGTTTGGATGAGAGCATGTTCGAAAAGGTTGCTACTGCCATAACTGCAAAAGAAGCATGGGAGCTTCTCCAAAATTCCTTCAAAGGGAAAGATAAAGTGATTAAAGTGCGCCTGCAGACCATGAGAGGTGAGTATGAAAATCTGAAGATGAAGGATTCTGAATCTATTGAAGAGTATTTCAATAGAGTGTTGGCTATTGTTAATCAATTAAAGAGATATGGAGAGGCAATGAAAGATGTTCGAGTGATTGAAAAAATTCTTCGATCTTTGATTTTAAAATTTGATTATGTTGTGGCTGCCATTGAAGAGTCGAAGGATCTGGAGTTAATGACTATGGATCAACTTTTGGGTTCGTTGCAAGCAACCATGAAGAGAGACTGAAGAAAAGGGAAGAACCCATAGCCCAAGTGCTGCAGGCAAAACTGACTTTGAATGAAAAGAAAGATACACAACAACAATTTGTTCGAGGTCGTAGTAGAGGAAGAGCAAGTGTAAAAGGCCTTGGTCGAGGCTAGGCTCATGGAAATCGAGGAAGAGGCAGAGGTGGAAGATCCACTTCTCATGAAAAGGAATCACAATTTCATCATCATAGTACAAGAGGTCATGGAAGAGGCACTTGGTATAGAAGAGGTGGTAGTAGAAGATTTAATGTACGATGCTACAATTGTTAGAGATTTGGGTACTATGCATCTGAATGTAGAAGTAATTCAGTCAAAGAAGAAATGGCAAATTGTGTTGAGGTAGACGAAGATGAGGAGTCCTCCCTATTACTTGCCTGTAATGAAGATGATGGAAAGAGGAATCAAGATGCTTGGTATCTTGACTCGGGAGCTAGCAATCACATGTCTGGTAATAAAAAGTTATTTTGTAAACTTGATGAATCTGTTAAAGGGAGCATTTCCTTCGGTGATCAAACTAAAGTTCCAATCATGGGCAAAGGAGATATTCTTATTAGATTGAAGAATGGAGATCACCAATTTGTTTCTCATGTTTATTATGTGCCAGCTTTAAAAACAAATATTTTGAGTATTGGGCAACTTTTAGAGAAGGGGTATGAGATAGAGATGAGTAAGAATGGTTTGGTGATGAGAAATGGAAAAGGGAGGATGATTGTAAAAGTGCCACTGTCGAAGAACACAATGTTTAAGTTGAAACTCAATGCAGATTGTGCAAAGTGCTTGAAGGCTTCAACAATTGATTCTTCCTGGCTATGGCATCTCAGGATGGGTTACTTGAATTTTGGTGGTTTGGAACTGCTGTCCAAAAAAGGGTTGGTGTATGATTTTCCTTTCATTAGTCATCCCAATCAGATTTGTGAAGGATGTATGTATGGTATGCAGTCCAGGAAAAGTTTTCCAAAGGAGTCTTTCTCTCGAGCCTCAAGCCACTTGGATTGGTGCATGCTGATATATGGGGTCCTCTGGAACCAATTTCTTATGGCAAGAGCAGGTATTTCCTATTGTTTATTGATGATTATACTCGCAAAACCTAGGTTTATTTCTTAAAGGAAAAATCTGAAGCATTCGAAGTCTTCAAGAAATTCAAGGCTCGGGTTGAGAAGGAAAGTGGCTATTCGATTAAAGCCATAAGGACTGATCAAGGAGGGGAGTTCACCTCAAACAAATTTAATCAGTTTTGCGAGTATCTTGGTGTTCAGCATTCATTGACTATTCCAAGGTCACCTCAGCAAAATGGTGTTGTGGAATGAAAAAAATAGAACCATTCTCAACATGGCTCGTAGCAAGTTGAAGAGCAAAAGGATGCCGAAGGAGTTTTGGGCTGAAGCAGTAGCATGTGCAGTGTATGTGAACAATCGAAGTCCTACAAAGAAATTAATGCAAATGACTCCACAAGAAGCATGGAGTGGATGGAGACCAAATATTTCTCATCTGAGGGTGTTTGGCAGTATTGGTTATGTCCATGTTCCTGATGAGACAAGAAGCAAATTGGATGATAAAAGTGAGAAGCTTGTATTTGTTGGGTATGCAGAAAATTCAAAGGGTTACAAATTTTACAATCCTCATAATGGAAAGATTGTCATTAGTAGAGATATCGAGTTCCATGAAGAAGGCTCTTGGGAGTGGGATATTCCTCAAGATGAAAACTATAATTTTCTTCCTTTATTTGATGATGTTTTGGGAGCAGATCAGTCTCAGGATCATGTTGTTGCTGTTGTTGCACCGGAGACTCCTTCTCACATAGCTCCAACAAACCAAGCAAATTTGTCCCCTCAAAGCTCCTCCGAAAGGCCACCCCGTATGCGAAGTTTGGCTGAAATTTATGAAGTTACCAAGGAAATCAATGATTCCACTATGTTCTATTTATTTGCAGATATTGAGCCATTGTCTTTTAAGGAAGCTATCCAAGATGAAAGATAGAGATTGGCTATGGATGAAGAACTGAAAGCTATTGAAAGGAATGATACTTGGCAGTTGACACTACTTCCGGAGGGAAAATAACCTGTGGCAGCAAAGTGGATTTACAAAGTGAAGAAAAATGCTAATGAAGAGGTGCAAAAGTACAAAGCTCGGCTTGTGGCAAAGGGATTCTCTCAAAGGGCCGGAATTGATTATGATGAAGTCTTTGCTCCCGTGGCTCGTATGGAAACCATTCGGTTAATTATTTCATTGGCAGCTCAACAAAGATGGAAGATCTTTCAAATGGATGAAAATTAGCCTTCTTGAATGACACTTTGGAAGAAGAGATATATCTGAAGCAACCTTTGGGTTACATAGTTAGACAAGGTGTTGAAGTTGAAGAAAGCTCTATATGGCCTTAAACAAGCTCCAAGGGCCTGGTACACCTGTATTGATGAGTATTTTCAGAAAAAATGATTTTTCAAGATGTCCATATGAACATGCTTTGTATGTCAAAATGAACAACGATGGAGCAGTTATGTATGTATGTTTATATGTTGATGATTTAATCTTCATAGGAAATAATCCAATGTTGTTTGAGGAATTCAAAAAGAAGATGACTAAAGAATTTGAGATGACTGATTTGGGACTTATGTCTTATTATCTTGGAATTCAGGTGAAGCAGAGTGAAGAAGGGATTTTTCTTTCTCAACAAACTTATGCTGAAGAAATCTTGAAAGAGTTCAAGATGGAGAGGATCAATTCAGTTACTACACATGTGGAATATGGAATCAAGTTCTCAATGTTCGATAGTACTAAAAAAGTGAATCCACTTTGTTTCGAAGGTTGGTTGGAAAGCTGCGATTTTAACGTGTACAAGGTCATATATTTTGTATGGAATTGGTGTCATTAGTCGCTATATGGAAGCTCCAACTTTGACTCACATGAAGGCATCCAAGAGGATTCTTCGATATATTAAAGGAACATTGGAATATGGTTTATTTTATACTGATACTGTAGCAAATGATTTCAGATTGATTGGGTTTAGTGACAGTGATTGGGGAGGAGATATTGATGATCGGAAAAGCATCAGCGGATTTGTTTTCTTCATGGGTGCATCTGTGCTTGCCTGAAGCTCAAAGAAATAGCCTATTGTCACTCTCTCAACTTGTGAGGTAGAATATGTTGCAGCTACTGCTTGTGTTTGTCATACTATTTGGTTAAGGAAGCTACTATAAATGCTGAGATTTGAGCAAGATATAGTATTTTACTCTGGTGTGTGGTTATGTTTGCTATTAATTTAGTGGTGGGTACCGAAGAGTCATCCTTTTGTATTCCTATAGATATTAATATGACTAGATAACAATCCGGGAGACCTGGGTGTGTGTCTTTTGGTCTTACCCCTCTCTGTTTTTATCTGTTTTCTGGTTTTTCCTCATCTCCAACACTATCTTCTAATCTGGATCATTTGATCTGGACTCTCTCCCAATGGTCGTTTTACTACCTCTATCGTCTAATCTGGATCATTTGATCTTCCTCTAATCAACAAAACCTCCAGTATTTGGTGTTGGAATTGCCAGACTGACAACGAGGCCGAAGAGGATTATTTTTAAATTTAGATAATTTTAAAGCCCGTCAATCTGCGCGAACCTTCTAAAATAAATGAATTTAAATTGATTATTTTTAACTTTAGATTAAAAATAGATCAATCCAAATTAACCTATTCACAAATGAATAAATTTGGTTTTAACTTTCGAATCCAATGGGTTACTGGCTGCAAATTAGTCCGCTCCAAATACAGATTCTGTTGATCTGTCTAAATTTCTAGGTTAAGTACGCTTTTCTTTTTTTGAATATTTATATATTATATTATATATTTATAATTATATGCATAATTGATGGGTCAGAATTTGAATGGATTGATCAATGATACTAGATTTATGTAGAATAAAATGGCTTGGTTCCACGTTAGAGTGCAAGTTATCAGGTTATTTATAACGGTCAAAAAATTTAAATAATTAGTTTTGTTTTTTTTTTCTTGACGATATCTTGATTTTTATAGTCCGTTGAAACCCAGAAATAAGTTAATTTAACAGACGGATTGGGCTTGGACTTCAACATCAAAGTGGTTAGAATTTTTTAGTATTAAAATAAAATAACATTATTCTAATAATACAATACTATAATATTATAGCATATTATCATAATAATATTATGAAATTATAATATATAGTATAATATATATAATATACTATGTTATAGTATTATATAATGCTATAATATTATTATATCCATCTTATTCTGTACTATACAATTTTATTATAGTTAGAATAGAGTTTTCATGCAACATTACATTATATTATATTATGATAATTGTAATAATATTTAAATATATTAAAGATAATATAATATAATATTATGTTATTATGCTATATATAATATGATATAATATTTTTATTTTTTGTTTCTTGAAATTGTAGGTCAACTTCTTGCACATCAACGAATGCGAATCGGTCGGCATATTTCTAAGTCGGCTTAGAGTTTAAATGCAGCTTGACTTGCAACACTGTAATTGCATTGCAACTCAACATAAATAGGCTTGAAATAGAGGTTATTAATAACAATAATTCATAATTACAAACTTTTTAATTTAGAGTTCAAATGTAAGTCTAATGCTCCCGGATCCCCACAAGCTTCCCATTCCGCTGTTTGAACTTCTACATCAGGTGGTTGTCTTTACGTCAACCTCTTCAGTCTTTACTAATGATTTAAAGTGCATCGGTTTCTATCCTAAAAGCTACCAATTTGCATTGTCATTTGCTTGAAATTCCTCTATTATTGTGTGGTATATATTAAAGAACAATTTTTCCATTCAGAGGGTTAAGCAAGATATGTTCTTTATAATCTATTTTAGAAGTAATGTGTATAACTTTTAGAACACAAAATAACAAATTCCTAGGAAAAAGATAACTAACACTATAAAGTACAGATAAAAGAAACAAGATTGAAAAAAGGAAAAGAAAAAGAATAAACTAATCGACAACTTAATCCAACCATGCAGGCAATGTAGATATCATTTCAACATCGAGGTTTCCATTTCTTCGAGACTCGACAGCTTGGAGAAGTGAATCCACCATTAGTTACCAGCATTTCCATTTGTGAACTCCATACCCCGGATAAGTGAATCCACCACTGATCAGCTCTCGTGCCATGATCATGTATGCTTGCTGAGTTAAATGAATTCCATCCCAACTTATATGTTGAGCAGGATTGGCACATGCTGAAGTTCCCGGAGTACCACACAATTTGGTGGCATCAAAGTTATATTTGCCACCACTTCCACAGCAGGCTTTCATCAATGAATTCTCGTCAAATCCTACAATTAAAAATGTTTATGTAAATTAATTTCATACATTTATAATGTGAGTATAGAAATCAAGAATGATGTGATGATATGCTGATTTATGAAAAATGGCATTTACCTAAGGCCACCGCATTGTCAAGAAGATGCATGAAGGCATGATAGTAATCTGCATACATGATGATAACATGAGGATATGACCTCCTCAACTCTTGTATGACTTCTTGAAGTTTTAAGTTATGGAACATTGCAAAGGCATTTAGCCCTTTGAGGCACATCTTGTTGTCGTAAGCTTCTGGATCGGAGGAATGCAATGCTGTCAAGTAGGATGGCATACATCCGATTGGAAAATTCCCAGGAATGACAAGTTGAGCAGCTCCCATGTCAATCAGTTCCTAAGCATTATAAAACACAAATAAAAATTCTGGCACATACCATCATGAAGAGATGATAGCAGGATCATTCCAATAAATTATTTGTTTCAAGCATGAAGAAATAAATATTTCTCATGCATGAAAATGGCATCATAATGAATCAACACTCAATTAGGATGTAAAAATAATGCACTGCAGTCTGGCGGTAGAGATATACGTAACACACTTAAATAGTGTATATTATTTTGCAGAATTATTAAAAGTGATGAAGATTTGATGATATAACCTAGCACTACTTTGGCAAACATGCATGATATCCTAATCATTCTTTTTTATCATAAGCAAATTGTTATTCGTATATAACTTCTTCATATATATCTATTGAAGAGAAGCTAAATTTACCTTGGCAGCAGTTGCTATGCTTTGCACAACATGTGGAACATAACTCATCACCTCGGTGACAGATTTTCCTCCAAAGAAAGCATAGTTGTAGTCATTGCCTCCAATCTCTCCCACCAGAAAAAGTGCATGCTTAAGCTTTTGAGCACAGTCTGCAATGCCATCAAGCAACAAAAATTGAGAAAGATTTCGCGCAAATATACAGTTGTATTTAAAATCTTATTGCTAAAGTGAATTACTTTTTGAAAAAATAGATGGAATGATACAGATGAAAAGGTTGAAGAAATATTACGAATACCTGTCTGTGAGGAGCAAATAGAAGCAATGTGGTCCTTGAACCATTGAAGTTGAACATTAAGAGAACTATTAGTATAAGGCAAGGAGATGCCCCTTTCCTCGAAGAAGTAATGTTCAAGTGCAGTGGCTCCAGCCACAGCAAAATTAACTCCATGGTTGAAATCAGCCTTCCTCTCCAAATAAGGATTGACGAGTGAAAGATTCAATGACAAAGCTGAAAAAACATAAAATTCAGAATTTATTTTGTTTTATTTTTTTCTCTCTCCAATGTGCGAATATATAGATTTTTCTTGAATATTTTGTTTCATAGGTAGGGAACAGTAAAAGTAAAATAGGGTATATCCCTAATGAGATAATCTGTTTCGTTCTTCCAGATCATATGACCTCCGTTGGCACCCAACTCATGAACCTATCGCTACTCTAGAAATCATCGAACTCCATAATTAAAGACACTGTTCCATGCATAATAAAAAAAGATTAAACTACATAATTAACCCGGGGTTATATCACTTTGATCCTTGAACTTCAAAAAGTTATAAAAATAATTCTAAACTTTTTGTTTTGTTTTACTTTGATCTCTACCGTTAAATAGAAGAGATGCCATTTATTTTTTAAGTGGCATCCAAGTAGTAAAAATAAATTTGAAATCCATAATTTGCCCATTAACCCATTATTTAATAATTTAAATAATATTAAAAAAATATTAAAAATAATAAAATAATCTTCCTAGACCCTAATCTGTACCCGCTGCGCTCAAGGTGAAGGGAGACTATTATTATTTTTAAAATTATTAAATAATAGGTTAACGAGTTAGTTATATATTTTGAATTTATTAATGGTGAGGGAAGATTATTATTATTTTTAAAATTATTAAATAACGGGTTAATGAGTTTTGAATTTATTTTTACCACTTGGATGCTAGATGTATCACTTCCTACATAGGATAAAAATAAAAGGATAAAATAAATAACATCTTCCCTATTAACGACATGAATCAAAGTGATACAAAACAGAAATTTAGGATTATTTTTATAATTTTTTAAAATTTAAGGACCAAAGTGACATAAACCCCTAAGCACATAGGTTAATTATGTAGTTTAGCTTAACAAAAATTTCAATGTTACAAGAAAGTAAAAAATAAAATTAAAGACACTATTCGATGCATAATAAAAAAAATTCAATGTTACAAGAAACAACAAATAACAAAGGGATATATATATATATATATATATATAACAACTATGGCAAGAGAAAATCACCGAGGTAGTCTATCATGAGAAGGCCGTCGGAGCAGCGGCCGGTGGGTCTCTTAAACGTAGTCTCGCCGTAGGGAAGGCGTGCGATGGGCGCAAAAGCGCCGCCCACGCCCTCGCGAAGGAGGTTTCCGGTGTCGGCAATGGAGTCTCCGAAGCTATATATGGCCTCTATGTGGCATCCGTCCCCCTTCTTAAGAAAAGCCGAAGTCTGCGATAATAGCAGCGAAAAGAGAAGGAAGAAGACCTTGGAAGAGTTGACAAGTGCCATCGGATCGCCCTTCGCAGTGTCTGCAGAGGGAAAGAGAACGAGAGAAGTTCGTGATGGACGAGCGTGGGAGAGTTCTCCCTTTCCTTAAAAAGAGAAGAGTTCTTAACGTGGTCGTCTACGTTAGTATCCTAATAATAAAAGGAGATTTGATCTTAGGTGCCGTTTGGATTGCTAATTATCAACAGAATCCAAATGTATCTAGAAATCTTAGTCCCTATCTTATATATATCCAACTGACCCACTCGTCAACGACAGCTTCGTGACCAGATTTTCTATTAGACCATAGAAGATAGGGACTAAGATTTCTAGATACATTTGGATTCTGTTGATAATTAGCAATCCAAACGGCACCTAAGATCAAATCTCCTTTTATTATTAGGATACTAACGTAGACGACCACGTTAAGAACTCTTCTTATAGTGTTATACGATCCCTGGTACCGTATCGTGATACCCAACCTCCAGAACGGAAGAGCTCCTACAGTTAATCCTATTCTCCTTTTACAATGGATGAAACATAGAAGACTCTAAACTTGATTGATCGTTAAATGTTCTAGAACTTGGTTAATTCCTTTGGAAGAGTTATCTGAAACTTTGAAGATGTACTCTGGAAACTGAACAGTCTCTTAGGAAGGTGAATAATTATCTTGATGCATGAAGAGTTGAACTGAGAAACCGTCACGTAGGAAAGTGAATAGTTATCTTGATACGTTAAGAGTTGTATTTATTGAAGTACAAGATATTGCGGGCTTTACCACAGAAGTCAAAATTCAGTCCATACAAAACTTATCTCCCTCCACGTGTTATACATAAATATATCATACTTTCACATATCCTATATCTTTTCTCCTCCTTTCTAGCCTATCATACTTCCACGCAGCCTACGTTTCTGGTATCACAGCATAATTATCCTACATCTTCTTCTTACACTCAAGGAAAAGAAGAATGAATTGTTGGAAAATATTTTTATTTTTATAAAAACTTCTTCTTAGAAATTGATAAAAAAATTAATTTAAAAAATTTAAATATACAAAGAAATTAAAATCGAAAGAAGATGAGGTGTCATGTGAACTTGAACCCTACTTAGTGTTGATTATATATGAAGAAATTATAGTGGATTAAACCTTGAACTAGATCCTTGACTCAGACTTCTACTAATCACACACACAGTATGGTTAGCGCATATTAAAGGTCTTGCGTTTAGTACCTTGATTTTTCATGAGAATTTTTCAAGGTTAGCCCAAACCTTTAGTCACTAATACTCTGAAGATAACCTACCTTGAATCTCATATAGGTGAATCCTCTAAGGCTATTTGTGACTAATACTATGCAGATAATCTACCTTGAATCCATTAAGAGTATAACTCAATCTTACACATATTTATTTTTTCACTTTATAAGAGCACCTATCGTAGGGATGGAATGAGAAATTATTTTTTATTTTTATTTTTTAAAAATTGTGCTATAATACTATCACTTAATTAGTTTTGTTTCTACCATAAAACTTCTGCTCCATTGAATACTTGAAACCTTGCTCCATTGAAGACTAGAGCCTTAGTCCATTAAAAATTAACTTATCAAAATTTAAATAGAAGGTATGGCTAAAGTTTTATAGGAGATAAAGTTTAATATTATCTTTTTGATAAGAATCAAGGAGGATTAGTAAATATAGTTATTAATTTGAGATAGAAACGGAAATCTTAGGATCACATATATGTTTTATTATTAGTTCTGCATAAATTGGATGGTATATCGACTCTATAACTTGTGACATATATGTTTTATTATTAGTTCTCTCTCATGTATCAATAGGTTTAATACTTTCAATTAGTATTATATGAAATTGGGTGGATTCCAATAGCCACCTTCTGTGACAAAAAAATTGATATATATTTAATATCCAGAAACATATTTTTCTAATCCTATCCATATCAAATTGGGTTCACTATCAGGTAGCAAACTTTGAATTATGAACTTGAATTTGTGTGAAAAGAACTAAACAAACCTGCAGGTATCATCGTTCTGGAGAACGTATGGTTTGTAGGAATTGGATGGGCCAACTTCTCCTAGTCAAAGCCCAAGTCCTAGGTGCCACTATTCCACACAGTGTGGTACGTTTCAGTCATATATTATGGAAGACCAGCTCAAATTACCGAACTAGTTTTAAGAAGTTCAAAGGACATGAGTCACAGGTTAGAGGCTAAACCTCCAAATGGTTCTGGATTTTTGGAATTGGAGCCAAGCAGATGATTGTTGGAACAACCCAATTTAGTTCAGGTTTTTATTGAAAAAACTAGAAATGAAATATTGATTTATTAAAACATGTATCAAAGACTAATAATTGGTAACAAATTTTTATCAAAAAGTCAAGGAACAACCTACAAAATTATTTCGTAAAGAGAGAAGAAAAGAAATTAATTATTGTCCAAATACTTAACATAAATATAAGCAAATGTTGAATTGATCACAGTGCCAATTTTGTGTACTATATACATATGATATATCAGTAGATATTTATTGTATATGTAGACTAGCTCAGGCTCAATTAATTGGATTTGCTGTAATTGCTTGAACCGATCCAAACAGGTCTTGAAAAATCAAAATCAGAACCGAAGCAGCCATCTCGAACCAAACAGACCCCAGCACTGCCAACTCGATTTGGTTCTTGAGTGAACTCAAATCCAATGGCACCTATGACATCAGAGCAGAATTTTCTTGATGTAATTACTATATAACTTCTCATAAAAATATGAAGTCCATACTTGGCCCATGTTGTAAGTTCCACTAGTTCCTACAACCACACCAATTCAAAATCCCACACCATGGCACTCGAAACCAGAGACATTCTTCATAAGGAGCCATCAAATTACTAGATCAGCCCATATTAATTGATGCTCATATTTCAGAAGAATGCAGTGTAGAACTCAAAAAATCCACTAGTTCCTATTCACATTGCTCACAAAGTGTGGCTTCAGCAAAAGTTGGTCAAGCTCTTGGCCATGTACCATGTAATTATCTCACAAATGAGGCTTGTGACACCTTGATCCACTATTACCTTATCTCTTTGTTTGAGTGGCTGACGTTTTCTAGCTTTTTAAAAGGGGCTCAAAGATGGTCTCATTACTAGTCATGGGTCAAGGCCAGCTATTGATTGCCTATTGCTTCTACAATTTGCCAACAGTTGTGAACCTCCTCTCAGCAAACCACAGAAATTTATTTCTTCTTAAAAGCACAACCCCTTCCTTGGCCAGCACTATCTCAACTACCATAATGAAAGCTACCAATCAGTTGTGTCAGGTTATTGCTCCAAGGCCAAGCTTTTTCTATCCCTAGGGGTTGTCTAACCCTAGTAAACTCTGTCTTATTTAGCAGTGCACTTTTTTTTTTTTCTATTGTCTTTTTCTGCCTTGCCTACCTAGCTGATAAAGCATCTTAACAATATCAAAAGATTCTACAGGTTTTTGTTTCATCAGTTGGAAGAAATGTTGGCACAAATAATGGTTGGTTTAAGATATTTCAAACAAATGAATCTAGTTTTGCTAGATAAAGAGACAAGATGACATTTATTGACCAGGCAAAGATCATCCTCCAAAAGTACTACAAAAGGAGACTAATCATGTCAAATAGGACAAGTTTGAAATCATGTGCCTCTCCTTTTTTGGAGGTTACTTTTGTAATGCATAGATTGCTTTTAGTGTAATATAAACATTATGAATGGAAATGAGAACAACTAACTAAGGTTTAATCAAGATCCCTAGCTTGATCAATTCTCGGAAAAACTAGTTTCTGGATTTAATAAAAACTTTATCTTTAGAGGAAATTTTACTTGCTTATGGTATCTCCTATCTATCCCTAGGCCTCTTCTTCTCTTACTGCAGACTTCTTAATGGAAAGAGAATGTAACATCTCCAACTATCACCAAAATAGTTTAAACACCTTGTACTAGTTCAGCCCGTACTCTTGGTAATGGATTTATAATCTACACTTTACTATGAAATTATGTTACAAATTTCTTAGTTATGAGGATGATGATTTGAGTGGATATGTATATATGTGTGTATATATGAAGTCACCCATGCCCACAAAAATATCTATATTTGATTGTTAAAAGTTTATGACAAAGAAGCTAGTCAACACTTCTATATGTTTTATATGATGCATTTTAGTCCAAAAAACTTCAATAAGTATATTTTTAAGAGTCATATTTTATTTTTTGTACAAGTCTTATTTTTATCATATTCTTTTTATGAGAATTATATTATTTTCTTTAGAGTTTTATTTTTATCATATTCTCTTTTTAAAAAAATATTTTATTTTCTTTAAGAGTCTTATTTTTGTCAATGTTGAAATAGTTTATGATTCTATTCTCTTATTTTTGAAAGCATTTTAATTTTACTCTAATTTCTTTGAGGCCAGTTTTGTTCTAGAAATAAGCTCTTAGTATATTTCATTAAAAAAATTGAATTGATAATGAATTTATGAGGGTTTTTTTCTTTTTATAGTTTGAAATAATTTCTTATTTAAGTGATGCAAGAATATAAATTCTCTAGGATGATTGAAGATACTAAATCGAAGACCCTTAAGAAGCTGGTACAAGATTAGTAGTTATCTTTTATTTACTTATCTGCATTAAATTTGGTATTAGAGCAAGATTTACCTATATTAGATTCAGTATTAGAATTGAATATGCCTGCAACAAATTTAGTATTAGAGCTAGATCTGTTTATATCGCTATACAACTCCACTAGTAAATTTATATCTATATTCAACTCAACTCATCTAAGCCTTTTTTCAACTACATAGGGTCGGCTACATGAATCTACTTCCTTCACTTTACTCTATTCAGGACTAAGTTAATATTCAAATTACAAATAGTACTTATATCTTTTTTAATTATTTCTATTCATATTAGTTAGGTCTATCTCTATCTTTATTCTTATCATGAATTGTTAAAAGATCACTCTTTCTAACTGAAGTATCTAAAGGTCTTCGTTATATATCCAAACTACCGTAATCGATTTTTTCTTATTTTATCTTCAATTAGGGCTACTCTTATCATTTTTCTTATTTGTTTATTTCTGATTCTATCTTTTAAAGTTTTACCACATATCCATCTTAACATGTGCATTTCTGTTATACTTAATTTATTCACATATTATTTTAGTATTGCTCAACATTCTGTTCCATAGCTGCCTAATAGCGATTTTATAGATTTTTTTAAAAATTTTAATGGGATGCATCGATCATAAATATTCTCGAAGCACTCCTCCACTTAATCTATCCTACTTTAACTCTATGATCACATCTTCACTTATTTTGCCTTCTTGTTGGATAATTGAGCTAGGGTGACAATCCGCCGCATGCCAAGCATGCAAGGCGTCCCCAAATTATGACATATAAATCAATAAAAGGTAATAATTATATATATTCAATCCAAATCCATAACTTAAACAAACCATAATTATAAGGTTTGGGCTACAAGCCCTACACACAAACATCACTGGGGTTACATCAACATAATGGATCTAATTTATTTTAATAGAAGCTCCATCTACCCCATAATTCCTTCTTCGGTCTTGTGGCTCTGAAAAACATTGTGAGATTTATATGAGCTCACACTCAATAAGTAAGCCTACTATAATATAATATAATCCATTAATCATTTCAAAATATTATCAAATCAACTCGGCTTTACCAATAAAAAGCTTCCAATTTCAAATACACTTGTCATATTATCAGAATATGCATATCATTTTCTCAAAGTAATTTTGGAAGCTAAATCATACAATAAATGCTAACATATGCAATGTAAACAAACCCACTGTATTTATATAATTACCACTCCTTATATGTCCCACGGCCCTACAATACCCAACTGGTGTATCACTCTTAAATATCCCCTAAGAGGAAAGGTCTTAGTACCAGCGTTATGCCATGTATCAAAAAACAATCACAACACACCCTACAGATGTGTGTCCTCCACATATCTTTTTCGTGGAGGTGGATCCCATATCACTTGGCATTTCACATCATTTCATATCATATGAGAACTACGACGACACATATAAATATATCTCAATATCATCATCATATTTGCATGTCACACTTCATGCATCAATATAAGCATAAGCTTCTCACATCACATATACAGTGGTTTGAACATTATTAACAATTACATATAAACATATCAATAGTATCATTATATTTTTCAAAGTCAAAATAAGCATATTCATCTTTTGCACATGCATATAAAGCCATTACTTTGCAAAATATTACCAGCTGTAATAATCATAGCAAATACTCATTTGTATACTCCTGGTACTATTACCAAATTAAATATCAAAATTTCATTTGTCTCATTTTATAAATATGCATACAGCTATAAATCCAAAATTTATATATTAAATAATTTATAAAATAATGATAATTGGCTTACTTACCTCAGTACACTAATTCCAAACCAGCCATTTGGACATCTAGTTACCTACAGCATTAATTTTCATAATTAAATCCCTAAAATTTGAATAATAAAGTATCCTTTAAATTTTACCCCAAACTAATCCTGGGCCAAAACAGAGCCCAAAAATCAGCTCTCTTGCTCTGTCTCTCTCACCCTCTAGCATGGACAATGGCTTACCAGGAGTAGGCACGCGCGAGGATGAAGGAGAGGTTTGCCCTCAATCACCCTTGCGACGCTTTGGCTCAAGGAAATCGAGAACCCATCCGTTAGGTTCGGAAATCCAAACATCGCCTAAACGTCAGAAGGAAACGTGCTAGGTGTCCCCAAATTAATTACCAGGGTTACTTTCTTCCCTAAATTAATTACCGGGGGTTACATTCTCCCCTCCTTATAAAAATTTCGGCATCGAAATTGATACATTTCCAATAAAAAAATATAGAATCCAAATTTTCTATTCCATAATCAACTAGATTTTATTCAAAAGTCAACTGTCATCGATACATCATTTATCTATATTAAGATACAAATAATTATGGATATTTCTTTTTCATTTCTTCCTCAAGTTTCCAAGTAGCCTCTTTCTCAGAATGATTACCCCACTATACCTTGACATAAGGAATGGTACGTCGTCTCAGAACCTGATCCTTGTAGTCCACGACAGGCACATGATGCTCCTCATATGACAAATCTTTCTTCAACTGTATAGGTTCATACTCTATTACATGGCTAGAGTCAGGAATATACTTCCTCAACATAAAATATGAAACACATTATGTACCCCAGATCGAATTGGTGGCAATGCCAGGCTGTAAGCTACCTCTCATACTCTGCTCAAGATCTCAAAAGGTCCAATATAACGTGGACTCAACTTTTCTTTAATCCCAAATCTCATCACATCCTTGGTTGGTGATACCATTAAGAAGACATGGTCCCCAACCTGAAATTCCAATTCCCTCCTAACATCAGCATAGCTATTCTGCCTGCTCTGAGCTGTATGAAGACGCTCCCTGATCAATTGCACCTTTTCAATTGTTTGCTGAATCAGCTCAGGGCCTAGCAATTTCCTTTCCCCCACATCATCCCAACATAAAGGAGATCTACACCTCCTACCATACAGAGCTTCAAATGGATCCATCTGGATACTGGCCTGATAATTATTATATATGCAAACTCGACTAAAGGTAAGTGTTATCCCAAGCTCCACCCAAGTCCATCACACAGGCTCGCAACTTGTCTTCCAGAATCTGTATGGTCCTCTCTGATTGTCCATCTGACTGGGGATGATAGGCTGTACTGAAGTTTAATTTGGTTCCCATAGCTTTATGAAGACTTTTCAAGAACTGGGACAAACCTGGTATCCCTATATGATACAATAGATACATGAACACCATGGAGTCTCACGATTTGCTCAATATACAAACTAGCCAATCTTTCACTAGAGACCCCAACTCTGAATAGTAGAAAATGAACTAATTTTGTTAGTCTATCCATAATAACCAAAACTGCATCATTACTCCTTGGAGTTTTGGGCAGACCAGTCACAAAATTCATTGTAATCTTTTCCCATTTCCACTAAGGAATAATCAGAGATTGAAGAGGTCTCGCATGCCTTTGATGCTCGGCCTTCACTTGCTGACAAACCAAGCACTTGGTCACATACTGAGTAATCTCCCTCTTCATACCCTTCCATCAAAAATTTTTCTTTAAGTCTCTATACATCTTAGTGCCACCTGAATGCACAGTATAAGGAGAGTAGTGAGCCTCCTTCAAAATTTGGCTTTTAGCTCCTCTATGTTTGACACACAAAGTCTACCTTTAAATTTTAGGGATCTATCATCCATTACATAAAATTCATTCTGAACTCCTGACTGCACAGTTTCTTTAATCTTTTGTAAATCTGGATCTTCTTTCTGGGAGGACTTGATCCTGTCAATAAGGGTTGGCTGAAGTACAAGTGCTGCAATAAGCCCATCAGGCCGCTGTACTCTCAATCCAACCTCCCACCTTTCAAGGCCCCTCAATATGTGAGACTGGAAAGTAATCATAGCAGCTAACTCAGAAGAGGATTTTCTGCTCAAGGCATCAGCTACTACATTGGCCTTCCTAGGATGATAGTGTAGGGTCAAGCCATAATCCTTCAGTAGCTCCAACCACCTCCTCTGCCTCAAGTTTAGCTCCTTTTGTATGAAGATGTATTTTAGACTCTTATGGTCTGTATACACCCATATAAGTAATGTCGCCTAATCTTCAGAGCAAAAACCACAGCAGCCAATTCCAGATCATGAATAGGATAATTCTGTTCATAAGGCTTCAATTATCTGGAGGCATAGGCTATCACCTTCTCGTTCTACATCAGAACGCATCACAATCCTTTCCGAAAGGCATCAGTATATAGAGTAAAACCTTCAGATCATGTCGGAAGAACAAGAATGGGAGCTGTCACAAAGCACTGCTTTAACTCTTAAAAACTTTTCTCATACTTCTCTATCCAGTCAAACTCACTCGCTTTTGGGTTAAGCGAATTAGGGGTAGAGCAATGTGAGAGAAGTTCTCCACAAATTTATGGTAGTACCGGGCTAGCCTTAAGAAGCTTCTAATTTCTGCCACATTGGAAGGTCGGCTCCAGCTAATGATAACTTCAATATTTTTTGGATCCATATATATGCCATCTTTGGATATTATATGACCCAAGAAAGATACTTGATCCAACCAAAAATTACACTTCTGCAACTTGGCATAAAGTTTCTTCTCCCGAAGAATATGTAGCATGATTCTCATGTGGTCCTCATGCTCCTTATGGCTCTTGGAATATATCAAGATATTATCAATGAAAACCACCACAAACTAATCCAAGTATGGCTTGAAAATTCTATTCATCAAATCCATGAATGATGCTGGGGCATTAGTTAACCCAAACGACATCACCAAGAACTCATAGTGGCCATATCTGGTTCTAAATGCTATCTTAGGCACATCCCCTTTCTTGACTTTGAGTTGATGGTACCCTGACCCGAGATCAATCTTTGAGAATAAACGGGCTCCTTGAAGTTGATCAAACAAGTCATCAATCTTTGGCAGAGGGTACTCATTCCGCACTATTACCTTATTAATTTCTCGGTAATCAATGCAGGGCCGAAGACTGTCATCCTTCTTCTTAACAAATAGAATTGGAGCACCCAAGAAGAAACACTGGGTCTGATAAACCTCCAATCTAGAAGCTCCTGCAACTAATCCTTAAATTCCTTTAGCTCAGCCGGGGCCATGCGGTAAGGGGCCTTAGATATAGGTCCAGTTCTAGGAACTAGATCAATGGAGAATTCGACTTTCCAATCTGGGGGCAAATTAGTCAAATCATCAGGGAAGACATCAGGAAATTCTCGAGCTATAGGAATATCCTCCAACTTGGCCTCTTCCTGCTGAAGGTCCTTGACTGCAGCAAGAAATCCTAGACTACCATTCATCAAACCTTCTAGCCTGCAGCGCTGATACGAACACTGAGGCGAGATGTTTCTAACCACCAATAAAACTAATTCAGACTGTCTTGAAATTTTGAAGTTGACAATCTTCCTGAAGCAGTCTACTGAAGCATGATAGGAGGCCAACCAATCCATTCCAAGGATAACATCAAAGAACTTTAATGGAAGGACAATTAGATCAGCATTTAACCTCCTATCCTCCAAGATAATCGGGCAGGATTTACATACTGTGTCAACCTTCATAATATCTCCATTTGGCAAAGCAATATACAACTCTTGCTCTAGAGGAACGGGTGTCAATGATGCATTATTGTCAAGATAGGTGTCAGATATGAAAGAATGAGTGGTACCTGGGTCAATTAAGGTTTGAGCATAAGCAGTGCCTACTTTAATCATTCCTGGACATAAGGTAATTTGATTTAACATTAAAGATTTAACCTAATTTTCTAATTAACTATTAATGCATTGTACTAGATAAGAATGTAATGCTAAATATAAAAATTAAATGGTATACCTGTCACCACAGAATTAGAGGCTGTAGCATCCTGTTGAGTGAGGGTAAAGACCCTTCCCTGGATCCTCAGGGGCTGTTGCTGATACTGCTGGCTCATCCTTTGATTAGAAGAAGGCTACTGATTCTTCCGAAGGGGATAGGTGGCTATCTTATGATCAGTTTTCCCATAAAGGAAGCAGGCACCAGGCAGTCTGCGGCAAGTCCTTCCAGGATGGAAGTTCCCACAGTAAAGGCAACGAGTTTCCCTATTCTGTTGTCCTGCTGGGACCTGTTGTGTGCATCTCTTCCTGGCCTGAACTGGGGATTGGACAGAATTAGGCCCTTTCCTCTTCCTCTATTGCTCCCAATCTCTCTAGACAGCATTCATATCCCTCTCAATCACCAAGGCCTTATTTACCATAGCACTATAAGTGAGAAGCTCAAAAGCATTGAATGCTTGCCTCAGTTTGGTCGCAGTCCCTCAGCGAATCTGGTAATCCTGGCCATTTCATTGGTCACTATATTTGGAGCAAATCAGGCCAACATGGTGAATTCAGCTTCATACTGGGCCACAAAAAGATTTCTTTGCTCCAATTTGATAAACTCTAATTCCATCTGTCTCTGCACACTCCTAGGAAAGTATTTGTAGGGCTAAAAATGGATCGTATACAGATCGGATAGTAGTATATCCATATTTGTATCCATATTTTTTAACGGATACGAATATGGATACGAATACTAAATGGATATTAAAATTTATATCCATATTTATTCTAAACAGATACGGATACGAATCGGATATCAAGCATATCCATATTTGTTATATACAGATATGGATACAAATTGGATATCAACCATATCCATATTTGTTATATATGGATACGAATATGAATTGGATATTAAGGTAGTGTTTGATACAAAAATGCTGTCCTATACCACATGGTATCGATCTATATTATCCCATTTTGAATGACACTATGCCTAGAAATGAGAAAAGATATAGAGAGCCTATCTCCATATTTGGTAGGTACTTTACTACATCACTTATAATATATTAAATATATTAAACCATCGATAATTTTTGGTACTAGTTTTGCAAACCTTGGTTTTTAGGTTTACCTAATTTAAGTTCATATATTAGTTGAGCTAAAACTCATTAATATGTTATATCATGTCATATATTATTGTTTCTGAATATTCTTATACTGTTCTTGCACCCACTTTCATACCATTACCCTATGCTAGGCTGAAAAAAATCTGTATCCATATCCGTATCTGAATCCGATTACCTTTTGGATTAGATATCCGAATTCGTATCCGAATCCGATTAAACTGTAAAATAAAAAAATATGTATCCGTATTCGTATCCGTATCCGATTACTTTTTGTATTAAATATCTGAATTCGTATCCAAATTTGATTAAATTGCAAAATAAATATCCGAATTTGATATAATTCGAATACAGATACGGATACGGTCGGAGTTTATCTGACCCATTTTCAGCCTTAAGTATTTGTCAAAAAATGCCTCCCTAAACTCTCCCCAAGAAATAACCTATCCATCCCGTCGTTGCTCCTCAACTAAACACCAATCATAAGCTTCCCCTGGAGAAGATAGGTAGCAAATCTGATCCGCTCCATCTCCTGGCTACCATGGGCCATAAAAGCCTTCTCCATGTCTCGCATCCACCGCTCAGCATCAACAGGGTTGTTGGTTCTAGAGAAAGGGGCAGGGGCAAACTTTTTGAAATCAGCAAAGCTACGGCCAACCCCTACCCAGGGTTGAGGTAGAGTAGGCTGGGTCAATGGTGCAGATTGAGTAGGTAAGGTTGGCTGAATTTATGGAGCAGGAGGGGTAGGCTGGGTCTGTGAAATAGTGGGAGTAGGCTGAGTCTGCAGAATAATGGGAGCAAGCTGAGTGGACAAGGCCTGCAGGATCTGTTGTTGCATATCCCGCATCGACTGTGCCATACCCGATAGAACCTGAAGCATCTTGGTCTGGAGTTGCTGGTGATCAACCCCGACTTGAGTGACAGGGCCAGCACCTCCGGTAGTTTCCTAACCTCCCAGCTGACCAGCATTACCAACCTGGGAGTCCTCATCATTTTGTTGACTTCTAGTGCGACTAGTCATTCCTATCTCCTGATAAATTAGTTTTTTATTAATATCATGATAAACTTTACATTTCAGGCTTTCAAATCATAATACCTGAAATTCCTATAAAATTATAATTGTCTCAATGTCATCTTAGTATTTGCCTAGAGTGTCATCGTGTATGTGTCCCTAAGGTCATAACCTAGGATTTGATACTATTATAGCTGTCACGTCCCAGACCCAAAAATTTGAGCTAGGATGACAATCCGCCGCATGCTAGGCATGCAAGGCGTCCCCAAATTATGACACATAAATCAATCAAAGGTAATAATTATATATATTCAATCCAAATCCATAAATTAAACAAACCATAATTATAAGGTTTGGGCTACAAGCCCTACACATAAACATCACTGGGGTTACATCAACATAATGGATCTAATTTATTTTAATAGAAGCTCCATCTACCCCATAATTCCTTCTTTGGTCTTGTGGCTCTGAAAAACATTGTGAGATTTATATGAGCTCACACTCAATAAGTAAGCCTATTATAATAATATAAATCATTAATCATTTCAAAATATTATCAAATCAACTTGGCTTTACCAATAAAAAGATTCCAATTTCAAATACACTTGCCATATTATCAGAATATGCATATCATTTTCTCAAAGTAATTTTGGAAGCTAAATCATACAATAAATGCCAACATATGCAATGTAAACAAACCCACTGTATTTATATAATTACCACTCCTTATGTGTTCCACGGCCCTACAACACCCAACTGGTGTATCACTCTTAATGTCCCCTAAGAGGAAGGGTCTTAGTACCTGCGTTATGCCATGTATCAAAATAATCACAACATAGCCTACAGATATGTGTCCTCCACATATCTTTCCTATGGAGATGGGTCCCGTATCACTTGGCATTTCACATCATTTCACATCATTCATATCATATGAGAACCGCGGCGACACATATAAATATATCTCAATATCATCTCATATTTGCATGTCACACTTCATGCATTAATATAAGCATAAGCTTCTCATATCACATATACAGTGGTTTGAACATTATTAACAATTACATATAAATATATCAATAGTACCATTATATTTTGCAAAGTCAAAATAAGCATATAATTCATTTTTGTACATACATATAAAGTCATTACTTTGCA
The DNA here is from genome assembly GCA_900491605.1 of Calamus simplicifolius. Classification (NCBI taxonomy): domain Eukaryota; kingdom Viridiplantae; phylum Streptophyta; class Magnoliopsida; order Arecales; family Arecaceae; genus Calamus; species Calamus simplicifolius. The sequence goes on along the minus strand of UESW01003908.1, from coordinate 1,259,439 downwards.
AAATATTACCAGTTGTAATAATCATAGCAAATACTCATTTATATACTCGTGATACTATTACCAAATTAAATATCAAAATTCCATTTGTCTCATTTCATAAATATGCATACAGCTATAAATCCAAAGATTTTTATATTAAATAATTTATGAAATCATGATAATTGGCTTACTTACCTCAGTACACTAATTCCAAACTGTAAACCAGCTATTTAGACATATGGTTACCTACAGCTTTAATTTCCATAATTAAATCCCTAAAATTTGAATAACAAAGTGTCCCTTAAATTCTACCCCAAACTAATCCTGGGCCAAAATAGAGCCCAAAAATCAGCTCTCTCGCTCTATCTCTCTCACCCTCGAGCATGGACAGTGGCTTACCAGGAGCTGACACATGCAAGGATGAAGGAGACGTTTTCCCTTGATCTCCTTTTAAGTACCCTCGCGACGCCTCGGCTCAAGGAAATCGAGAACCCATCCATTACGCATAGGTTCGAAAATCTATGCGTCGCTTAAACGTCAGAAAGAAACGTGCCAGGTGTCCTCAAATTAATTACCGGGGTTATATTCTCCCCTAAATTAATTACCAGGGGTTACACATATAGTCATATACGAGTCTATTCTAATAATCAGCCCTTTCTTCAACTAGTCATAATCAATCACAACAAAATTCAAGGTTTAACCATAGTAGAGGTGAGCTTAATTTAAACTTCGACTCAACCTCGAGTAAACCTCAGCTCAACCTCAAGCTTGATATAAACTTTAATTAAGGTTCACCTCACCTAACCTTCATCATCCCTAATGGTGTGAGAATCGCATCATGAGCACCATCATTGAGCATAAAGTCAAATATTGAGACCATCCCAGTAATCAATCCTTCCTTCAATCACTACAAAAGCCAGGTTCAGCCCGATAGAACTGAACTTGATTTAGCCTCACTCAACCTTAAGCAAACCTCAGCTCAACCTCAAGCTTCATACAAACTTGAGTTGATTTTAACTCGATTAAGGTTATCAAGCTACTCAAAATAGGCTCAAGTTCAGCTTGATTCAAAAGCAGGCTTACCCAATCAACAATGTATAAGCTCAATCTCAATTTGTGGTTCTAAATTAATCTCAAGCCAAGCATGACCGCATCCAAGCTTGGCTCTATGACATGCAACCCAGACTCAACCATAATAGTCAGAAAGTTCAACCTAGAGTCCATGACACTAATATTTACTCCTAATGGCATCGTAAACTTTTAGTCACATTCTAACACAATGAAATTGGGCTATCCGGGACCATTGGCATTGCAATGGTCTCTCTGTGCCTATTGAAATCTGTACGTTATCCTTTTTCATCCATGATTTGCATCGAACGCGGTAATTTTTGCATCAAGCATGATGATTCATCTGTACATGAATCTCGTATACAAAAACTTCTTTACAAAAGAATAATGCTGGGCAAGCTTGTGCGTGCATGCGTGTGTGTGAGAGAGAGAGAGGATGGTAGGTAGGGATGGTAATTTCTTTATTTTTTCATTTATCCGGTTGGTACCGTTTCTAACAGGTCGAAAAATCTTCAGTTTAAATGGCTTAACGAGTAACGAAGATTTTTCGTTAACGGCTAAACGGATAAACGGTACGGGGACGGTATTCTCCGCCCCATCCCCGTTTACTTATCCCCATCCCCGTTAGATTTGTATAATATATTTAAATTTTAAATAAATAAATAAATATTAATATATTAATATATTTAAATTTTAAATAAATAAATAAATATTAATATATTAATATATTAATATATTAAAAATAATATATATATATATATATGTATATACATATATGTATATACATATCTGTATACATATCTGTATATACATATCTGTATACATATATACATATATACATATGTATACATATATATGTATACATATATACATATATACTGATACATATATATGTATATGTATATACATATATGTATATACATATCTGTATACATATCTGTATATACATATCTGTATACATATATACATATATACATATGTATACATATATATGTATACATATATACATATATATGTATACATATATACATATATACTGATACATATATATGTATATGTATATATCTACATATATACAGCTATATATATACATATATATATATATATATACATATACATATACATATACATATACATATATATA